>JAKRZM010000999.1:719343-780996 GCA_036379175.1 Heliconius cydno galanthus
AGTTTCTTGCCGGCTCTTCTCAGCAGAACTGCCTTCCGAACCGGTGGTAGCTTTTTGTTCATATGTTCATTCGACGATTCAAAAGTGCTTATTATAAGTTTATTTGAATAAAGAATATTTTGAATTTGAATTTGAATTTGAATAAGCTACGAGTACGTCCACGTGGTGCAGGCGGTAACAGTTCATAGCGGGCGGGCCGCTAGTACGAAATATTTAGAATTTTTTATTTAGAACTGCTTTATTAGTCAGTAGTGCCAGTTAATTTTATAATTCAAAAACTGCTTGCAGCATTTTAATTGAAAAAAGAATATTGTGACATTTAATATTGGAATTTGAATTACCTTTTTGGCTCTAGTCCTCTTGGGTCGGACTTCAGGCTGTGGGGCTTCTTCTTCGTTTTGTTTGATCGCTCTTGAACTGGCTCTAGTTGATCTGGTTGATGCTGTGAATTTAAATATTAAATTATTAACAAAAAACTGAATATTCATATAATAAAAAAATACGCTTGTTACCTCATTGGCGTAGGATGTAACAAAATATGTATTTCTGGCCGTTTTGTAGCGTTGGACTTCGTGTAATTGTAAATGTGACTGTTGTTGAATGGGGCCCATGCACACTTGGTGCGATAACTTGTATTTTCATGTTCTCGCAAGTAAGAATACAAAGTGCGACATTCCGCCAAAACGACGGAGTGTAAGATACAGAGTGGTAGAAACACTAGGTTGCAATTGTATTTATACATAAAAATATTTACCTGCGATTTGTGTTCGAGTGGTCCGTCTTCTTGAACCCTCTTCTTCTGACGTTTCAGGTTTCTTCTCTTTCTGTCCTTTGCGAGGTTCTAAAAGTATTTTGTAAGTAATATATTATAGTTTTAAGACATATTATACGCTATAATAAAATTAAGCTTACCAAGCATACCAACAATCTTTCTAAAATTACATTGTTTAGAATTTATATAGTAGTAATGTACAGATGAGGGTTCCGGTGATTGATTGTGGATATTAATATCCCATTTGATAATAATTTTACGTTCATATCAAATTTCTAAGTTATTAGTTATTTTGTGTATTTTTAAAAGTGCGAAACAGCAGCCGCCAGGATATGACCGCATACCGTTTCGTAAAAAAATGGTGAACTATTGAACGCAACGCTTGTTCATAGGTTATTACCAATTCAGAAAATTTGTTTATAAGAGCATCTGAAGTCATTGCAACAGGGCAAATTTGTCAATCTGAATGAGTAGTTCCTGAGATTACTGCATTCCACTAAACAAACTATTCACCTTCATAATCACTATATACATGGAATCGATCTATGTAGTACAGCTTAAAACATGTTTATATATTTATGTACACTAATCTCAGAAACAGTATTACCAATTCAAATACAGATTTCACCATAGTATTTGAGTAAGCTTCTCTTAACATTTAATGTTGGTGTTTTCGTCAATATAACATATTAATTATCATTAAAGTAATGTTATAAGAACACAAAAGCAATTAAGTTAAGTAAATAAATAAAAGTGAAGTTCAATTGGTAGGCGAAGCCGTGAGCCGGTTATTAGTTATTAATATAGTCTAAGTATCTATATAGTTTGAGTATCCAAGCTTACTGGGTACAGGCGCTGCGGGCGGCGGCATTGCTGTATTGTCTACCGGTTCAATTTTTATTGACAATGATTCCACATCCATTGGTTCGGCTGGCAGGGATATTTTTTCTTCTTTAACTGTAAATTAAATAATACCTATTGACTTAATACACCGATTTACGTTCTCTTCTAATACATAGTATATGTTTGCATCCCACTTAAGATTTCTAATGAGAAAATTATTACAACCTTACACGGTTGCCGGAATCTTTTTTTTGTCACGCAAGTTTTAATATGTATGGGAAAGAAATATATAATATATTAGCATAGGTCGAAGAGAGTGAGAGAGAGTTTCGCGAGTATAGAAATGTAATTTTCCATATTTCCTTAATCAATAAAATATTATATGATTAATATGATATGACTTAATATGATATGATTACAATTGTTATTGCGGATATTCCGCAACAATTGTAATCATATAACCGTCGGGCACGGTGTGTATCGTTTGCTTTAGTGATGGGGTAGCTTTAGCATCATCGGTTAATAAATCCAGGAATCACTGGAAGACCTCCAGTGATTCCTCAGGCGACGTTTTACGTATGACAAAAACACTCTGTAGATGATCAATTATTTGAGGCCAGTCATAGCGCAAGGACACAAAGTGTGAGTGTAAACGCGACAGGTTGTGGGTTAGATTCCGACTCGAGCAAATTAAATATTTAAAATTTTCTATTTCCTTCGTTCTGGTATCAAGACGTGTCGTTGAGTTCCGCCACTCATATACCATCTATGTGCGGGATATACAGTGTGACGCCAAAAAAAAAAAGAAATATATTTATATGAAAACTAGTATTAATATTTTAAAACTATTATATATTTGGTAGTGGTAGTGAATGGGCATAAGCATGCTACAGGTTGTGGGTTCGATTGCCCCCTGAGGAAATGACATATTTTATATTTTCCTTACGTCGCTCTGATAAAGTGGCAAAGTACGGTGTTGAATTCTGCCACTCAACTCGCAGTGTCTCAAGGACTCAGCTAAAAATGGGGAATGAAAGTGTCTTAATGAGAACAGAGTGTCTTAACCCTAGGTTCCCAAGTTCCCTCTGCCTCCCCTGGTTTGTCCAGTAGACAGTGTGAGGCTAAAATAAATTAATAAAAGCTACTCCATTTGATTGTAACTAAATGACACAAAATAATGTAATATTTTGCATAATTTTTAAAAGAAATATGTCTACTTTTTATAGCGGGAGGTTCAGCATTCTCTTTATCTTCATCTTTCTTAGGGCGTCCTTTCGCTGATTTTTCTATGGAGGCTTCGCGGCGCATTTTCTGTGTTAGATTCACATTAACCTATATCATAAAAATATTATTAATTCCTAAGAAATTTAACTTATTTAGAAACCAAAAAAGGATTAAAGAGGAATCAAACATAGTGGCCATTAATAATATAATAAAAATATAAAACACTATTTCACAGACTTGTGTAGAAATAATAATAAATTCACTTTTTTTTTGGGTTTAATTGTGTAGCTTGCTACAAGAACAAATTATATCTTGCTAACAACCACATGAAAAAATATTATAGGCAAAAAAGAATCACAAATTGTTTAGATAAGGAAGCATGGGTCAAGCCAGAGGCCTTACCAAATGGTCCATTTTAAGAATCCTATTTATAATGTATGTATAACATATAATTTAATTGTAACTGAATAGTGTCTATTGACAGTATTTATTAATGTAAAAGAACCCAAAAGAATGTTTAAAAAAAAATACCAGTTTGTCTGAGCATTTGTGCAAGCTAAGCTCACAAAAAATTTAGCTGATTTAAATACAATCAATGTTCTATTTTAATAAACTCTCCCTATTATTTACTTTATTTTATATCAATCATCAGTTCATAAATAAAAAAGTAATACCAATTTACTTTCCCACACAAATTAAGTCACTGGAATAGGTAGGGTCAAATAAGTTAGAAATAAAATGATTATTAATTGTATTTTATTTACCTGTTTACTAATCATGTTCTGCGCTTTAACAGATGCATTACGTTTTTGACGTTTATCCACCTCAGGACTCTCGATACCGTCCACTTCATGTTTACTTCTCTTCTTGGAGCCTTTACGCTCAGTGCTCTCTGTGGACGATCGGTCAGAGGAGTGGGTTTGGTTATTAGATTTGATAATCTCATCTGGAATAATTGTAAGATACTTTTAAAAAATATATAAAACAATAAAAGTGTTTTGTTGTAGTGATTAATCTGGCATTCCTAAAAAAAATATAGATTCATGCTATAAAGAAAGAAACAAGTGGTCTAAACAGTGTTGTATTAGGTTTCTATATTTAGAAATCAAAACTAATGCAACATTACTTAAATCAATTGTTGTTTTCAAAGAAAGATTACAAAGATTAGGAGAAGAGATTATAAAGAAAGGGGATTTAAAGTGACTTAAGATAAAATTATTTTTATATTATTTACCTTCATCAACCTAGCATAAAGACAATCTGTTCCTATTAAGATATTTCTGTTCCATCCTTAATAGTAATATAATTACTTGTGAAATTGTTTTGTTTTTCTTTTTATGTTATGTGGGTGTACAACAAAGTATATAATTATAATATTATAATTATGTTTGAGTGACACTAAATGTAAACACAACAGTTAGGGGGCAATCCTCACTCATGGGAATGAATTATTATTTATTAATATTTTTATTTCTTTTGCTCTGGTAGCAAGGCAATGCGCAGGGCTGAGTTCTGCCACTGAACATGCAATTTAGAAAAAAGTGGACAATGAAAAGTGTTAGTGTGTTGCTGAAGAATAATGTTTCAATAAGTGACTGACAGTAAAGTATGGTATTTCCTGATTTACATAATTTGAGAAATATTTTTGTAGTAAATAAACTCTTTTAAGATACATGCAATAGCATAGTCTGATATATAAATGAGACTTATTTTATTTTACGTTGCTTACATGTAGTAAGGCATGTTACTTTAAGGTGTAATGTACTACTGCTACAATGTAAATTAAAATAATTGAACTTATGAGTATGTAATATTATCAAAAAAATACTGAGGCAAATTAATGTAAATAACTTATGTATACTTAAATATTAACTTAACTTTAAAACTTTGTTTTATGTCATAAATTTACGTAAATTGCTACTAATTCATAAATTAAATGTTCCCGAAAATGTTTTAACATAAAAATTGGTTCATTTTAATTTATTATATTATGTTTATCTTGATATGGAAACTTAATTATATTACTCACATATGGATAATATTTGAGATAGTAAAAAGAGCAAACCGTCAATCTCGTTGATACTTGGAAGACTCGTCAATGCACTTTTATCTTTTTGGGTCTCCCGCACCCTGATTTTGCCATTTTTAAATTCTTCCTCAAACTTATTAAAACACTCGAACGCGGCCTGTAATTGATATATTATACACTTATACACAAATAACACTGTTTTGCACGACTTACCACTAAACTTTCATATTAATTAAAAGTAAATCACGCATACCCTAGGCAAAGGAACGTTAAAATTTATCTATATGAATAATATACCTTTAACTCATCATTGAAATTCTTAGTAAATCGTTTTGATATTTCACTGATTTCAGGCAATAATTCATTAAAAATTGACATAATTGGTTAAATTGATTACTTTCATAAAAGCATAAAAGTTTCATAAATTTGACAAACGCTATAAAACACTACACAATCGAAAACCGTTTGAAATTGAAAACATCGCTACCAACATTACAAATTGGTGGCGAACTGGCGAAACAAAATGGATGCGTTCCTTATAAGTAATGGAAAAATGCGTTATTTAATTTACAGTATTAAATCTATGTGAATGTTATATCAACATTTTATATTTTGCTATAAATTTTATAAATTAATCACTCATTTTTACTATTAAATAAATATAAAAAAATGTGTTTATATGTAACCTGTAAGTCTAATTCTGCACATCACTTCTTAAATATGCCACTTAATGTCACTATATCAATTATATGTTCCTGAAAGTAACCCCTACAAGGGTTCCATAGGAAACTATTCCCAAAGCAAATCAATATGTACTAGTTCAATTTATTAGAGGTACGACTAGATCGTGAAAAGTTGAGAATATAATAATATAATCTATCTATATATATAAAAGGACTTGTCCTCACTGACTGAGGTAAGACGCACGCACAGCCGTAACTGCTGATGGTAGAAACTTGAAATTTGGACAGATGTTTACTTTCGTAATCTGGACATCCACTAAGAAGGGATTTTGAAAAATTTCAACCCTAAAGGGGAGAAATAGGGGTTGAAAGTTTGTATGGAAAAAAAAAAATCGGCACCGATTCTTATAAAATTTGAAATTCAGACTCTTAAAAATATTTAATTGAACACGTGTTTCATGGTTTTCTAGAATTCTTTCCATAAGGGTGCAAATAAAGGGTTGACAGTTTCTAAGGGAGTAAATAAGCAGGCGAAGCTGCGCGCGTCCGTTAGTAATCCATACCTATACTATAAATTCGAAAGTAACTCTTTCTGTCTGTCTGTCTGTCTTTTACGCAATCAGGACCAAACCGCTAATTTAATTGTGATAAAATACTCATATAGAGATACTTGAGGGTCTCGGGATGAACATAGGATACTTTTTTTTCTCATATTTGTAATATTTTCAATATATACCAATATATTAAAATACTTATTAATTTGACACGTAATTTATTCCGCCATATTAATAACAACCGTCGCTATGCGACCGTTGTTAAGCAACGATTTGCAAAGTTTGTGTAAGAAAACGTCACCCAAAATGAGCTTACTTAACGCATCTCTCTATTGTAAACTGAAAATAATTTCATAAATAATTTAATAAATATTCGTATAGTTAAAGCGGGCGTAGCCGCGTTCTACTAGTAGTTTAATATTTCATAATGAAAAATACTGAGTGTATCGATGTGTTCAATCGATGCTTAACACATATTTATTTGTTAAAGCATTAGCCTTTTCGTTGTATACCTAATAATCTATATATATAAAAGGACTTGTCCTCACTGACTGAGGTAAGACGCACGCACAGCCTTAACCGCTCATGGTAGAAACGTGAAATTTGGACAGATGTTTACTTTCGTAATCTGGACATCCACTAAGAAGGCATTTTGAAAAAATTTAACTCTAAAGGGGAGAAATAGGGGTTGAAAGTTTGTATGGAAAAAAATTTAAATCGGCACCGATTTTTATAAAATTTGAAATTTAGATTTTTAATAGCATTTAATTGAACACGTGTTTCATCGTTTTCTAGAATTCACCCCCTAAGGGTGCAAATAAGGGGTTGAAAGTTTGTATGAAAAAATATTTGAATCGCCACCGATTTTTATAAAATTTGAAATTTAGACTCTTAAAAATATTTCATTGAACACATGTTTCGTGGTTTATTAGAATTCATCCCTAATTACGCAAGCGAAGCTGCGCGCGTCCGCTAGTTATAAATAAAGAGAGATAGAGTTGTACAGTTAACGACTTCATTAAATTTAAATTTTATATTCGCCTCAGAATCTCTGCATTTTTATAACAAATTTAATAATTATCGCTGACAAACAAAAACAAGATTAGGTAATAATGATCATGAAAACAATAACAAATATTATTACAATTTTAGTGCCATAACGCTATAGGATCGTAAAAGTTTATGAAAATTTTATTATACCTCTTAAAATTGCTTCGTCGTCACAGAAATTACGATTTGCGACGCACCCTAAGTGAGCGAAAATGAAAACATTTACAGTAAAGTAAATCGAAACGTACGAATAACGAAATGCTGACGCCATCTTGTTGTGATTTTTATACAATTTAAAACGGCGCGACGTAAATTGCTCACTTGATTGCTTATAACATGTAAGGCTAAGGATTGAGTGTTTACTGCCAAAGGGATAACGGGCTCATTGGATTTCTTTTTTTTACAGTCTTTTAATGTTTTTTTTGTTTATTTTTTGGTTTTATTTCAAATCGTGTTAGAGAAATTGTAAATAGACTGTCTTGTTCTTTCACGAACAACTTTCTTCGTATGTTCTCTGTACATTATGAAATGAGTGAAATTTTAACACGGCGTGACGTAAATTGCCCACTTGATATAACATGTAAGGCTAAGGATTGACTGGTTACTGCCGAAGATATAAGAGGTTCATTGGATTTCTATATTTTTACAGTATTTTGAAGGATGTGTTGTTCGTTTAAGTAAAACAATGTTATTATACGGAAATCAAACATTTTAATAATACAAAAATTGAGCATTGAATAGAATAAAATATAATAGAGTGGCAATGCATCCAAAAGATGATAAAAATTAAATATGATTTGTTATATTTTACAGATAATAAAAAAAGTAGTTAGTAAGTAAGAGAGCTCTCTCATTTAAGTATATTTATAAGTTAACTAAATACTTATACCTAAATAATAAGCTTAGAAATATCTAAGAAGTAAAAACATAGCGACATAATATTAAGTATAGGTTAATAATTTTCCACTATTTTTTTCTCAAATTCGTGTCGTTCCAGTATTATTGGAAATAATTGATATTTCATAATTTACTACGTCCCAAATGTGAATAGATTGTGATTGTGAGATAATGAGACGATAATCAAATAACAGCACCATAATGATCGTTGTATCATAAATTAATAATTATTTGATGTTTTGTTGTATTATTGAGCGAAGCGAGCGGAGCGCTCTACTGGAGACTTTTTACACTCTTTATCACGAATAGGCTCCCAAACGATTTGATCGATTGAGATGAAAATTTGCAAACATATAGATATGACCAAGTACATGAAAAAAAATTCGGCGTTAAAAAATTCTAAATATTCAATGGACTTGAGGAATAATCAAGTGACAAATTTCTCCATAGGGATACATCTCTCCTCTGGGTAACGCTAGCCGCCTGCTATAGATACCGATCAGGTTAATAATGTTAGTTACATTAATTAATTACATATAATTGAGTTTAGAAAACAATTGACGCTCGCTTCGCTCAACATGTGAACACTACCGAGATTTTGCGAGCGTAGCGAGTCAAAATTGAGGTCCGGTCCGCGCCCCTAGTACCTGATATAGTAGGGTGTGACTGTAATAGCGACTGGTTGTGGGTTCGATCCCCACTCGAGGAGATGAAATATTTATTTAAATTTATATTCCATACAAACTCCCATTAAAATTCGTTTCAATGAGGAGGTTCCAATATAGCACATATATACGCTTACTTACATATAAAGGTTAGAAAAGCTGACAGTTGGTGTGCGAACGTGAGGGTCGCGCCAAAATAAAATGCAATAAAACCAAAAGAATCTGTTCCTAGCGAAATTTAGTTCTGTGCGCACTTTATACTTACGTGTTGGAAATATTTCAAAATGGCAAAAAATGTTTGTTCGCTATGTTTTATAAAATAATATCTGTCTGGCCATCGCTAATCGTGGCACAGGGCCGTAAGCGTGCGACTGTAAGTTCGACATTTGTGGATTCGATTCCCACTCGAGGAAAGGAAATATTTGATATTTTCATTCTCTTGCTCTGGTAACGAGGTATTACCAAAAGAAACCCAGGAAAGTGGGAAAAGGCACTTCCTTTCTTAATAGGAATGGAGTGTTTTACACCAGTTTCCTAGGTGCCCTCTGCTTACCCTGTTATTAAAGAATGTCTATATATATTATAGTAATATATATTATTAGTGCGAGTGTATTATATAGGAAAGCAGAAGAAACCTAGTGAACTTTAAAGACGACGGACGAAAGTTGACTGTCGGAACCGAACGTCGCACTTCTTTAACGAGAGCGGGAATTAAAATAAATTAAACATCGGGAACAAACAAACAATTAGAATCGAACTTACACCATCGCAATTTATTTACCGCAAAATCATCTTCTCTTTGTTTTTGAATATATTTTATACATACCTATATTATCTTCCTAGACTCTAGAACTCTAGACCAAGTCTTTAAATATCGATATAATAATTATTAGTAGCTAGAGTAACTAAAACAATAGAAGTCCGTAGTTCTTTGCAGTTGACGTAAAACTACTGAATATAATGAAATCTTCTGTTAATAATTTAAATATAAATATTTTGTCTCTGAGTACTACCTATAACCATCGCCTTGTACAGGTTAGACCATTCAAAATAAATAGCGTCAAAAAGGTGCGTTGCCAAATATAATATATTAGTTATTAATGAAGAACTAGAATTTTCTAAAAAATAGATTGTTAGCTAGATTTAAAATTAGACAGATATTAGAGAACAGTGAGTATTAGCAGGATTGTAAGCATGCAACGTAAATGTCCTAAAATAAAACGCTAAGAGCGCAATCGTAAAATACAGTCTTATTCAATTGTGTTGTAAAATGAATGATTTAGATGTCTAAATCAAATCTGTTTCACACTGTATCCCGCATACAGCAGGGTAGACAAAGGCAAATTAGTGTTAAAACACTCCGTTCCCCACTTTTCACCATTTTTTTCAAAGCGTTGTGTCGCGAAACTCAACGCCGGGCCTTAGTGCCAGAGAATATTAACTCACTATATCGAATGAGGATTGAATCCACAACCATCGCGTTACACTTACACACTTATGCCTCTGCACCACACAACCCTCATCAACTAAATATTCCCAAAAAAAAAAACTACATAATTTCTTTTGAATAATAACCCAAAAAAAAACCTTTCTTTCCTGAGAAGTAGAAAACCAAATGTATGTAGTTACAAGGCGTCACTCGGTCGCGTATCGAGCGGGCGCTGGGATCCGTGCCAGCATTTCGGCGGATTGTCACCGCTCTACGCCAGACGAGCGAATGGTAATAAGAGAGAAATATATGTCTTACGTCTCGAGCTCTTCGATCTTATCTATAATATAATGTAATTGTATTGGTTTTGTGATTTACGTATATTTATTGTGTTTATCAGCTTTAGGCAGCAAGGTCTGCAAAGGAAACCTAGTGTTAAGACATTTCGTTTCCCATTTTCCGCCGAATTCTGGACGCATTGCGTGTTGAGTTGAGGACCCAACGCCCCGCTTTGCCTCGACACCAGAGCAAAGAAATGAAAATATACATTTTTAAAAAATATTTCATTTCCTAGAGTGGGGTTTGAATCCACTACCTGTAGCGCTTACAGTCACACACTTGTGGCTTCAATTGCGTTGGTACTCATAAAAATGTTTCCTTCCTTTTTTTTAGCATTCCTAATATTTCAGATAATAGTGCCTGAACACTAAATTTCCTTATCTTATGCAGATCACTTAAAAAAATATCAATAGGAAAATGTTACTAGAAGACTGAATGGAAATAATAAATATATTATGTTCAAGATGTAAGGTCTTGAGTTCTTCACTCTTATCAATAATATAATGTAATAGTATTGCTTTTTGTGAATGGCGTTTATTTATTGTGCTTATACTATAGTCATAGAAAATATATCGTTTCTTTTTAAGACAATGGCAAAGAACGAAGTGGCTGAACCTTCCCGGTGAAATCTTTTTTCTTTATCCTGAAAAATGTAAAAAATAAATAAAATAAATGTCACAAGAATGAATGGGTGGATAAAAGAAATGTGAAAAATACGTGTTACATCTTGACTCTTGAGACTTATCTATAATCTATATATATAAAAGGACTTGTCCTCACTGACTGAGGTAAGACGCACGCACAGCCGTAACCGCTGTGCGTAGAAACGTGGAATTTGGACAGATGTTTTCTTTAGTAATCTGGACATCCACTAAGAAGGGATTTTGAAAAATTTTAAGCCTTTAGGGGTGAAATAGGGGTTCAAAGTTTGTATGGAAAAAAAATTAAATCGGCACCGATTTTTATAAAATTTGAAATTTAGACTCTTAAAAATATTTCATTGAACACATGTTTCGTGGTTTATTATAATTCACCCCTAATTCCGCAAGCGAAGCTGCGCGCGTCCGCTAGTTCTATAATATAATGTATTACTCAAATGGATTCACTGTATGGATGGTTGTTGATTGCTTTTGTGACGTTTTGGTGGGTGGCTTTGAATACTAAGTTGTCGTTGCTCAACCTGCAAAATAGTGAGAATTGTGAATAATAGCCCACATGGAAAACAGGGAAGGCAGAGGCAATCTAGTGCTAAAACAATCCTTACTCCGTTTTTTGTCAGAATTGGAGACATAAGGGGCGGAACTCAACGCCGCGCTTTGTCCGACGCTGTCTTTCTACGTCTACCATGATCTCTATATGTTTTTGAAGATCCTATATATTTTTAGCACTCTGATAAATTTCATCGTGAACTACTTTAGACATAAATTATGGTATAAAGTAAAAATATGTAAATTTCACAAGTATTTCCTTTTCCGGGTTCATTAATATGTTTACGGTTAAACAACGGAGTCAATGCCGCATGCAACCAGAGTCGGAAAAATAAAATAATTTAAATATAATCATTCCCCCGAGTCGGGATCGAACTCACAACCATCAATCACGTTTAAATTCAGACGCTGTCTCACTGCGCTACGTTTGTTTACAAAAACATTAAATTCAGTTTTTTGTTAAGTTCCATTCTGAATAAAAAATATTTATTATTTTTCTTTCGACTGCAGAAGACGACGATTGTAACTTGAAATTTACATTTTGGCGACGACCATTGAACAAGTAAGATGTAGCTGAATATTTTAAGATATGAATGAAAATTTTCCCAACTATAAAGCTACAGACGGCATACCAAATTTATATCTGCGTTTGTTTAAATGTTTTTGTCATTAAAGATAGAGCGACCAGCGTATCTACAGTCGCAAACTTGTGGCACTGAACTACGACGGCCTATATAAATAATAATATTATTTTTTTATCTGGATATAAGTATAACATTAATTGAATAGTACATTAGAGTGGGTTTCAAATAGATTTGCAAATATTTTTTTATTAAAAATAGAAAATATTATGCACTTTCCACTATATCCTCTCGGAAGCTTTGGAATTTCTTCATAAAGGTTTTGCTAGAGGTGTTAATATGTATTATCGATAGCTCTACTACGCTGTATACTTTATTATTTCTTTTTGAGGCCGTCACAAGGGTGTGACTGTAATGCGACGGTTGTGGGTTCGATCTCCACTGGAGGGAATGAATTATTACTTCTTAATATTTTCATTTCGAAAAATTTCGAAAAAGTGGCGAAAGGAGTTTCTTAACACTAGGTTCCCTCTGCCTATCCTGCTATATGCGGGATACAGCGTGAAGCTGTTTTATTTTTTATTTTTTTTATTATTTCTATCGACAATCCAATTTGAACAAACCCTCACCTCCCTCAACAGTACAGGAATGGAGTTCATAAATAAAATATAGGTCGCGACACCTGACTGTTCTCAGAGAATGTGCACACCGAATTTACATCGTGATATTTTCTGCTGCATCCCAGCAGGTTATGCAGGTTACAGAGATTGACCTAAATGCACTAAAAGGAAAGAGTGGTACTTATTCCATACATCGGGAATGTATTATAAGAGAATCGTAGCGCTAATTGTGTGGATTTCTTGCCTAGTTCAGTAGTCGTGTCTGCCTGTATTATATGGTGGTTACGGGTTCGTTTCTAATTGGATATTTTTTAGTTTCACATTTATCCCTTGTGCTAGCCAGGGGGAACGAAGCGTTAAACGCTATGGTTCCTGCCAGTTTGATCTAGTCCACTGTTATCAAACTCTTCATAGATGCTTTCGAGAGAACTTCATATTTTATACGTGACCAAAGAATATAATTATGAATTTTACTTAAATTTCTTACACGATTATATAAAATAATCACTTATTCCTATTATATATCTACAATATTAAGCACTTCTCTAGCGCAACTCAACGCCGCCCTTTGTATAGAGCAGGAAAACTTTATCATTTCCTGGCGGCCTTAAGATAATATGACTATCCTATCCTATCCTATCCTATATCTTATAAAACAAAGTCGCTTTTTGTGTCTGTCTGAACTTTCTAACTCTTCTTCTTCTAAACCACCCAACGGATTTGGATGCAGTTTTCACCATTAGGTCGAGTATTTCTCAGGGAAGGTTTATATATAGTTTATTTTTTGTACATTCTTATGTAAATTAACATAAATACGATAAATGTGTATAAAGTCCTACCCGCTGAGACACTTTGGCGCATGCGCTGCTTTAATGGTAAATACTACATGAAAAAAATGTACTGGAGTATTGTTCCTCTTAATAAGATCTACAAAAAAGTCCGCGATGGCATATTCGTATCTTTTAAGAATAACGTGTAGTGATCATATTTCTGTCTAAAAATAGTAATTTCAATATATTTTTTATTGTGAGGGATATTTTTCCATAATGGTATTAATCCTTATCCTTTAAAATACTTTATTAAATTTCTACGTTAAACGAAGATAAAATTTGCTTTTTAAACTATTTCGAAATTGCGAATAGTTTTAGAGAAAAACGCATTTAATTATTGACACATCACGCCGTTCACACATCAACTGTATCGAGTCAAGTTTCACTTATCCCTTACTCTCAGCATATAAATAAGTATATTAGTTACGTTGGCCATTTAATGTAGATCAAAACTGTCTTTTCTGTTTTTCATTTTAATAAGTACTTTAGAAGTTGTTACAATATCAAAAAATCCTTGCTGCGAAACGCGCCTCGCGACGTTATGCTTATACAAGCGAGTCCGCCGCGCCCGCCTGCCTTACACGCATCGGTGGTTCAGTGGTAGAATGCTCGCCTGCCACGCGGGCAGCCCGGGTTCAATTCCCGGCCGATGCATTCTATTTAATTTTCGTCACAGGCAGCCACGTAGTGCTTGCTTTTCATCAGGGACAGAATACCCTCTTCAGCATTAACCACAAGCTCGAAAAAAAAAACCCGCCTGCCTTTATAGCAACGAAGATTTAGATGCGTTTGCACGTATTGGATAATTCGAGTTGAATGTATTATTTAATGTCATTTAACTATCTAAAAATAGTAATTTAAATATATTTTAATAAGTACTTGAAAAGATTAGTAGCACAGATTTAAAATTACGGTACCTACTAAAAAATCCTTGCTGTGTAAAACAATTGGAAAATCCTTATTGAAACTACGAAAATGCGGGTTGCATTAGGGTTTAATTAATTTTCACATTATCTTAAGTGCTTTGCAAACATACATTATATGAATAATCCAGTAGTAAAAGCGGGCGAAGCCGCAATAGGGTCGCTAGTTTAATAATAAAAAACTATGATAATCGTTGAAAATAGCAAAAACATGGACAACAAATAGCAAATACATACAGTTCGGTATATGTAAAAAAAGCCGACCAAAAAAGGATCAATCAATTGTTTACCCAAACAGTTTTTAAGGAGAAAAGGTCTCACATAAATTGTTCAAGAGCCTCCGCTCGGATATCTTTACACGATAGTTTCTGTTCTGACTGTTTAAATCCGGATTGTACGTAACTTTCGGAAACCCTTTTAGTGATCCTGCGAAAAGCCCAAAGTTTTGTTTGTAGATATCACAAATTAACATTCTGTTGACTGTCTTAGATTGTTAGATTATCAACAAGCCAGAAACTTTAGAATAGGTACATCTAAAACTCTTCTGTAGATGAGTGATAGACAGACCACGCACGTAAGAAAGGATTCCTCAAAATTCTGCTAAAAAGTACGGGCCTTTCCATTTTACAACTTAAAGTCCACGCAGCTATAACATTATTTTCATTGTCCCTCTAGATACCTTTAAATACTTTAAAGAGAGAACTTTAAATACCTTAAAAATTTTCAAAACTTATGTAAGATATCTAATTACAAAATGAATGATTGATAAAACTTAAATCAATTACACTCAAAGTACTAACAAAACGAAATTTGTATAAAATATATTTGAAAAACAAATATAAAATATTTAGACGGTTTTTGTAACATTAATGCGAGAAAGAATGTCATATTTTGTTTATAATCTACGCCCGGTTCCAAACAATTAAAGTTATCCGCTTATAACTCCGACAATTTTATATGGGGTACGGTCAGAATGTAAAATAATTTATATTTATTTATAACTTTTTATTAAATTGAGGCCAGTCGTGGTGCATGAGCACAAGCGTGTGATTGTGGGCGCAACAGGTTGTGGTCTTTCAAAAATAAAGATTTTTTTTAGTGGTCGCCTACAGGCCAAATTTCAGCGATATAATAGTGGATAAAACAATTCCCTATCAGTGTTGTTAGGTTTTTTTACGTCTATACGCACACAATAATAAGTTTTCTTATATGTCTTACATGTACAGATAGCAATTTACATTTTTATGATATGTAAGTGTAGAAAATATATTTTAATACCAACTAAACATTCTATTGTATATAAAGTAAAAATAACCTTTACATAATGAAAATAATGAAAACAATCTATCTTTTTATGCCAACACTACTTACTGAGAATTAATTTCGTATGTAAAAAGTAAAACGGTCAAGGATTAAGCGGCCGCGTTAAGTAGGCGTCAGAAATCTACCCCCCAAAAGATTTTAGACATTGTGGAGATTAAAACGGGGTTCGTTTTGAAATAACCAGTACGAGTATTCAAGCTCGGAATATTTAATTTTGTTTTTCATTTAAATAAGTCGACTCCTTTTTTGTAATTAGTTACTCGGTTTTAGGCATTATACGGTGTTTATTATTTATATATATTAAGATAATATTAATATTTAACGAAGACATAAAATGAAAGTGAATTAATAATTTACAAGTTTTTATTTACGTGGAATGGAAATAACTGATAGTTGTTTATGATACGGACACATCCTAAATGCCTGAAGTAACTCTGACCGTAGGTACAGTGGGTTACGTCGAAAATACTAACGTGCTAATATAGGTTTTGACGACGTCGGCTCCATAAGAGCGTATGTCTTAGTTGGCGACGGGCGCCTGGTTTCCAATAGACGCGAGTTCAAGTCTATTAATATAATTTTGTTGTTTCCATAGCCATACTCATAGTCATTGACTATTTGGTAAATAACATTACTGCAAAACACTTATAACATTAATGCGAAAGTTTAGGAGAATAAATGTTTGGTCCATTTTAATGCAAAAACCATTGAACGGGTTTAGATTAAACTTTAGGATAATATTTTATATATGAAAACAATACATGTGTAAAGATTTTACATAATGAGAATATAACAATAAGGTTGGGACGCTAGTTATCCATAATATTCAATTTGAAGAATCAATTTTTATAATCGACAGTTATTAAGTTAATCGGTTCTGCTTTTTATCGATGCGTATCTGTAATTTGGTATTACATTTTATAACTTATTATTTTTTACTAAGGAATTTATAATTTAAGTGAACTTAAAGTATGATGCCCTTACCATAATTATTTATCAGTTTTTATATATATTTTTTGGTGAGACAAAAATAATTTAGAGATGAGTCACTCTGTAGTATGTTGGTCACTTAATGTCCAAATGTAGAAATAGTGTATTCATTGGCACGATTCACGGTTTTTTCCGCATAGTAGGCTTCGTGGTGGGAACTTAGTGCTAAGACACTCCGTTTCACACTTACGGGTGATAACAATGCTTCGCTACTAACGAGTCCCCATTAGGTCACTTTCCGCAGAATCGTGGAGGAAGTGAGTGTCGTGTGGCGGAACTTAACACCGTGGTTTGCCTCGTTACCCGAGCGAAAAAAGGAAAATATTATTTTTTTTTTCTCGAGTAAATATCAAACCCACAATCTGTAGCATGACAGTCGCACGCTTGTGTGCTTGCGCCACGCCTGGCGTCATAATTTCATTGATTGTATATTTTTTTAATAAATAAAAAACATTAAATTACTTACCTATAATATATTTTTTGTTTTCGTGTCGTTGATTGCCTAATTCAATTACAGATACGTTTCAATCAAAGTGAAATTTATAGAATTTCAATGAAATAAAACGTGAAGCTTTTAAAGCCAATATGTACGAGTATAGCTTAACTAGCGGTTTTATTTATACAACAATTTTTTAATAATATTTTATATTTTTGAATTCATATCGTACTCAATATTAAAATGAAGCATAATATACTGAACTTATTGAAATAATTGATAGCTGATGCAATAGTTAAATTATATAGGCATACTAGCTTTTACATCCGGATTCGTCCCCGTAGAGAAATATTAATAAGTAATAGTGTTCGTTATATACATATGTCACATTCTAGGTGCCGTTGGTAACTTAGACTACGAGTACGGTGGGTTACGTTGACAAAGTTTATGCCGTAATTTAAGATTGCCGTAATATAGCCTATAGCTTTTTACCATTAATTGACTATATAATACAGAAATATTTTTTCAATTTTAAAACAAATAGTTCCTGATATTAGTGTGTTCAACTAAAAATTTCTTCATGCTTATCTTAAATTAAAGTAAGCTACATTTTATGTGGTTCTTTTTCGGTATACGAAATAATATTACTAAGAGTCCGCTTTCTGTTATTCTCTCGCGCAAGGAATAAGATATCTCATTCAAATAATAGTTATATTAAAATAATAGAGACTTTAGACATTAATTAACATACAAAATTTAACCCAAAATCTTTAAAATAACATGAATTCCAATTGCAACAGTAAATAAGGTTATAATAATTTTAAACTGTATAATATAAAATTTGTTTGGACTTTAATTTGTCATCTATAGAGCCATCAGGAACAGCTGTGAGAATTGACATGTTTCTCATACAATTTCAACAATTTCCATTGTCAATGTATTTAATCATTTATGTATTTTAATTTTTTATTGCTAAGAAGGTTACGGATTCGAATAGCAATTCAATTAAATACATATTTTTTTTTGATTATTCCACTCAAGAAAATGATACATTTTAAATTTTCATTTCTTCGTTCTGGTGTCTCTCACTCAACATACAATGCCTCCAAAATTACGCAGAAAGTGGGGAACGGAGTTTCTTAGTACTGGGCTCCCTCTGCTTACCCTGCTACGTGCGGGATACAGCGTGAAAATGATTAAAATTATTAAAATACAGATTTTCGTATAATGGAAACTAACACGGATATCTCATTATCCCCCAGCATTAAATACAGTATTAACAAAAAGGAGTATTCAATTGCAATAATCCGATTACCCAGCCGCCGATGCAGCCTCGCATCACACGTCACGTAGACGTATTTACATGTTTTATTTTTTTTTAGCTTCGCACTGTAACCCGCTTATACGTAGGTACGTAGAGGGAACCTAGTGTTAAGTTGTGTTGTTGATTTGAATTGGTGCGTAGCGGACTCAATATCAACCGTTTACAGGCACATCCGTCCGACGTCCTTTATTATTTATATACGAATTAATAACAATATCATCATAGATTAGCGACTTTTTGATTGTAAGCGTCACGACTATTTTCCTTTTCTTCGAAAGAAATGGCGGCAATTAGTTACACGACATAACACTCAATGTTTCGAATAAAGGGAGAATGGAGTAAGAGAGGCGAATGGAGTGACTCATTTTTTTTGTATAAGATTCTTCTTGTTCACTCTAGTAAACGGGAAAATCTGCTATTAAGTTTCTCATGCTTTTTCCTGTATATTACAGTAAGCAGAGGTAACTAAGTGTTAAGACACTCACTGCCCAATTTTGAAGACATTGCATATTGAATGGTAAAACTTTGAATTGAATTGACAACCATTGTTTATTAGGCCGATAGTATTAATATAATATAGCTAAAAATGTGTGTGTGTGTTTGGTTAAGCGCGTTAATCTCAGGAATTAGTAGTATTAGCTATGCCCCAAATGCACCAATGGCAAAGATTAACATAAAATGTAGAAATTACCTATATTTATATATTCCATAAAACCGTAACAGAACTATTGAAGCACAAAACCTCTCACGCAGTCAATTTAAGTTTGGCAGTTGTAAGCGGATTTCGATCACACATGACGAACTTTCTCAATAATGTGGATATATACGAACATATTGGGAATGTTCCTTGAATATGCTATACATCTGTAATGTTTTTTAACTTTACGCTGTATTCTGTACATAGCAGGGTAGGCTGAGGGAACCTGGGAACCTAGTGTTAAGACACTCCGTTTCCATTAGGACTCTTCCGTTCCCCACTTTCTGCCATATTCTGGAGGCATTGCGTGTAATTATACATTGTTATTATACAATATTTGATTTTTTCGTGTGAAAATCGAATGCACATGCATCCTGACGTATTTACAGTCGCACGCTTGTGGTCCTGTGCCATGACCTAGTCTCATCTGCAATTTTTTTGGCTAGGAATTATTATATGGGTAAATTATAAATGGCGGAATGTTTTGCCAGTGGCTTTTCCTTCGTCTACCAAGTAGGTATAATGTAAAATGGTGAAGAAAAAGAAACTCAAATAAACGAATTTCTAACAATCCTGTGATTTTGAAATATAAATATCTCATAAATATAATACATATTATTTGGGTCGCGTGTAATGGCCCCGATCGCAATCTTCAACTTATAATGATAGGGCGACCTGCCCTTTGTCAATGGATGAAAATCGAAAATATGAAACACTTTACAAGAAGTATGGATATTTTTTTAATATTATAAGCACGTATAATATATATCAGCTTCGTATAATATATATCAGCTTCACACTGTATCCCGCAAACAGGAGAGGCAGAGGGAATTTAGAGTTGAGACACTCCAGTTCCCCCCATTATCCGCTGAATTCTGGAGACAGTGCATGTTGCGGAACTGAACGCCGAATATGAATTCCGTAATTAACTTAAATTATAGAAATTATATCTATACAGAAATAGCGCATGCGGTATTGTCTTAAATAATTAAATAATCTTCTTCATCCTGGCATTAGTCCCGGCTATTGCCAGGGTCTGCCTTCCTACACAACCTACTCCACTTTGCACGATCTTTTGCATCCTCGGTGGTTAGACCATTGGCTCTCATGTCCTGCATCACGACATCCAACCAGCGCTTCCTTGGGCGTCCGGGAGGTCGCACCCCAGGGACTGGTATAGCAAGGCACTTGCGTCCGACATAGTTCTTAGGCCGGCGCGTAACGTGGCCAAACCATCTCAAGCGACTCTCTTGGAGCTTATCCGCTACGTCACGGACCCCAAGACTACCTCGAATGAATGTGTTGCGTATGCGGTCAGACCGCGTTACGCCGCACATCCACCTCAGCATCTTCATTTCCGTGACGTGAAGCTCCTGAGTGTGCCGAGATAGTGCTGGCCAACATTCGCTGCCGTATAAAAGAACCGGTCGGACGATGCTCTTGTATATCAGCCCCTTAAGCTTGGGCGGTATTCTGCGGTCGCAGACCACACCAGTGACCTCCCGCCATTTGGCCCAGGCAGCGCTTATCCGGCCATGGACATCGTGATCGATGCCTCCAGACTCGTGCATAACGGATCCAAGGTACCTGAACTTCTCCGACTTAACGGCTGGCTCAGGACCTATTAGGATGGTGCTCGAGTCCCGGCTCCCGCAGGCCATGTACTCTGTCTTCGACACATTTAGTTTAAGACCTCCGTTCTCAAGCGTACCCTTCCAGAGGTTCACTTTACGCTCCAGCGTCAGTCGGTTCTCGGCAATGAGTGCTATGTCGTCGGCATACATCATCAGCCATGGAGGCTGGTCCTGGATGTGAGCCGAGACAGTATCGAGCACTACATTGAATAAGAACGGACTAAGAGCCGAGCCCTGGTGAACCCCCACCGTAATCGGGAAGGGTCTAGTGTCGCCAACAGCAGTCCTAACCGTAGAAGCGGAATCGTGGTACATGCCTCTGATAATCCCAATATAGGCCTCAGGGATCCCTTTGGATCGCAATGCCCACCAGATACACTGACGAGGCACACAGTCAAAGGCCTTCTGCAGATCTAAAAAGGCCACGTGCAGAGCTCTCCTTTTTTCCCTGTATGCCTCCATCAAAGTTCTGAGGGCGAAAATGGCGTCCATGGTGCCCGATCCTGGCTGAAATCCATATTGAGACTCAGAGACAGTACACTCTCGGCGGAGCCTGAGGTCGATCATGCGCTCGAAGAGCTTCATGGTATGACTCATAAGCTTAATGCCCCTATAACTACCACAATCTTGAACACTGCCCCTTCCTTTGTAAATAGGGGTAATGAAGCTAAGCCGCCACTGATGCGGCATCTTACCAGTGTTCAAGATATGGTTAAAAAGGTCAGTAAGCATGAGCACACCAAGAGAGCCCAACGATTTCCACGCTTCGATCGGAATGTCGTCAGGTCCCACCGCTTTTCCGTTCTTCATGCGTCGAAGGCAATTACGTGTTTCGTCAAGGGTTATTGGGGCAATAAGTCCGAGGTTAGGCGGTGGGTCGTGATGAAGACTGCATGGGTGCTGAGTATTCAGCAACTCCTCGAAGTAGCTTCTCCACCTCTCCTTCACAGAGGCATGACTACAGAGCAGCGTGCCCTGGGAATCTTTGACGCAAAGACATTTTGCGATATCTTGCGTCACTTTATCCCGGGAACGTGCCAGTTTGTAAATGAGCTTCTGCCCCTCCACAGTTTCAAGTTTATCATACAATGGTGACAAACTTTCACTGCGGGCTCTGGCTACAGCTCTTTTACAGGCACGTTTAGCTACTGTGTACTCCAGTCTGTCTTCAGGAGAGTTGGATTCCTGCCACTTCTTAAAGGCAGCCTTCTTTTCACGAGTCACCTCCTGCACCTCGTCATTCCACCACCATGTCTCCTTGTCGATGACACGTCCTCCCCTAGAAAGGCCAAGAACTCGCCTGCCCGCCGCAATGATTGCCGACTGAGCCCGATCCCAAGCATCCTGAGCAGTCTCGGTGTTCGTCGAAATATCGTGACTTTTCACCTCTGCCAGGAAGTCGGTCTGCATCGGTCCATTCAGCAACCACCACTTGATCCGAGGCCTACGTTTCTCGGCTACTTTCTTCTTCGGAGTGACGTTAAAGTCCATGACAAGAAGACGATGTTGGGCCGTTAGGCTTTCGCCTGGAATGACCTTACAGTTAGTTACCCTGCCCATATGACACCGTCTGGTCAATAAGTAGTCTATTTGAGTTGAGTGGGACCCGCTCTTATACGTGATAAGGTGCTGAGAATTCTTTTGGAAGAACGTATTCACGACGGCCAGATCAGACGCAATACAGGTTCTCAGAATGTTTTCTCCCTCTGCATTGCGAAGACCGTGCCCAAAACCCCCGTGAACACGTTCATACGGCTCAGCAGCCTTACCGACGTGCCCGTTCAAATCCCCCCCAACTAAGACCACTTCGGTAGACGGCACAGCAAGTAGCACCCCTTCATACTGCTCCCAGAATGTCTCCTTTTCGGCCGCGCTACATCCCGCCTGGGGAGCATAGGCACTGATTAAGTTTGTGATAACGCCCTCAATCAGTACCCTCACTCGCATCAAGCGGTCGGAGCGACGGTCAACTTCAAGGAGCCCATTCTGAAGCTCTTCAGAAAGCACTACCGCTACACCGTTTCTACCCGAAGGTGACCCAGTGTATATAAGCCGGTAACCCTGTCCGATGTTACGGGACTTATTGCCCTTCCAGCGAGTTTCCTGGAGGAAAGCACACTGGACCCGACGTCTCATGAGTACATCTGCGAGTTCCCTGCATCGTCCGGTTAGAGAGCCAATATTCCACGTTGCAAAGCGGAGTTTTCGTCTGGGTACTTGCGTCTTTAACCGTGCCCGTACTTGACACGGTAGCCCTTGCCCACTTGTCGCAGGTGTAGGGCGATGTGCCTGCGCGTCGTTTTGCGGCGACGCCCTAGCCGTACCCAGTCTTTTCTTATTCCGTTTCATGTACTGGCGGTTTGCGGTTTTCGTGGAGCGACTGCCGTCTGACCTCCAAACCCCTTTGTGGGGAAAACCGAAGGGAGAGGAAAATAGAAGGGTAGGATAGGAAAAGGAAGGAGGGAGCTAAGGAAGGAGGAGAGGGGGGGGACACCATTCTTACGGACTGGATGAGGATATAAGAGTGGCGGCTCGAGGATCCGGGGTCGCGTACCCGTATGCCCACAAACCAATATCGGACAGATATTAGTCTGGGCACCCTCTGAAGATATTTGAATAATTAAATAATGATATTTAAATAATTAAATAATGTACAGATAAAACAGTTTGTCGTAAAGACTAAAGCTTGTTTTGAAGTTAATCGTTTCATTATGAGGGCAAATGGGTTATATATAGGTAATAATTACAGGATTTGTATTTCTTTGATAAATATTGATTAAAAAAAAGGATAAATAAACTATTTTTCAAAATAAGTTTTATCGAGGCCAAGTAAAACAAAAAGTCGAGTCGCAAGTATTTACCGACAGACGGATGGCTAATATTTACTTTTTCAAGTATTGGTAAAATTACAACTATTCCCACACTAGTTATATCCAAAAAGTCTTACAAATATTTTATATATCATTTCAAGGAAATAATGAAGTCGGTTGGAGTCGAACCACTAAATCCCAAAGGTCCTCAATGTCTCATAAAACGCATCTAAATGTAAATATTTATGTTAAAAATTGGAGTAAATTTCCAGTAAAGTGACCGCGCTCTAAACCTTTTAGTGTGTGGGTCAAGTGAAAAGTTTTTTGTATTTTTGTAGCTTCACGCTTTGTTTTTGTGCTATAGTTTAAAAAATAAACGGAGAATCTATTGTCAAACTACACTATATTTCATGCAACACTCAATGTCGGATAGAATCTAACACGGTACGACGAAGTAGGTTTAAATTTATTATATTTTTTTCGTATATCGTAATATCGTTTTATCTACTAGCTAAAAAAGTAAGCTTAAAAAAGTTAAACAATAAATTTTATACACAATTAACGTCTATATTCATTATTCATTGTGTAAAAGTATCTATATAAAAAGTATGTCTGTTCAAAATATTTATATTATATATCTTTCACCTTGTTCCATACAATCTAAGTTCTCTCGTATCTAAGTATACGTTGAGTGATCGTTTGGTAAAAATAAATAAAAAACTTACCTATCCAATTTCATTACCGAACTATTTTACGTTCAGGGTCCTTTTTGTATACAGGTTGATTGTAAATATGTAAAAGTAGTAAATTAATCTAAAATTACCGGCCGTTGTGACGCAGCGGCTCAGCGCGGTGGTTATGAGTTCGATTCCGAGTCGGGGAATGAATTATTTGCATTTTTTTGCCCTGGTAACAAGGCAAAACACGATATTTACGTTTCAAAACACGAGTTTTAGCTCTAGGTTCCGTCTGTCTACACTGATTTACGGGAAAAAGTGTGAATATTTCAGTGTAATTTAGGACATTTTATGTTCCCAATTTAAACAATATCTATTGTCCATTATATTTTCTCAATAATCACTCAGAAATTGCTGCCAATTTCTTAAAGTTCACAAGTAAATACTTGGATAGTTCACGAAACGTCGATAAAAGCTTTCAAGGGTCTCTCGAGTAGAAAATAAACAATGTCAATCACATTGATAAATCGTAGTTCGAGGTGATTTCTTGGAATTCCCGAATAAATTCAGCCAAAACAAAAGTCTATAGCATCTCGAGTTGGACCTAATTGTTAAGAATACACTATACTTCTTTTCATTAGTCTTCATTTTCATCATTCATCTATTTTGGGTAATCAGGTAAAATAAGTAAGCAGCTATAAGAATGACTTAGTGTTAAAACACTAAATTCTCCACTTTTCGTCCAATATACAAGGCATTGAGCGTTGAGCGGCGGAGCTAAGCAACGCGCATTGTGTACCAGAGAGAGCAAATGATAATAATTTAAAAATAATAATTCCTCCGAATACAAGTCAAACCCGCACCCATCACGCTTGCCAGACTCTGACACTGTCCTTCCACATCCACGTCCTTATCCTCAGTAGTAAATATATATATGATATATAAAAAGAAACACCTCTATAACTTCACGATAGAACATTTTATAGCATTTCTATAGTCGCATCGTATCGCTTCCTTGCATGAAGACATTCAATGCACTTACTGTAAAAGTGGCTATTGTAACTAAGCTCAATAAAAAACATTTAATACAATTTTTTTATATGTGTAACATTGTGTACATACGTAATGTTGTTTTTTATGCGTATGCACACTGCTATGCACTCATTATTTAATTGAATATAAAAAAATATATTAATTACGCTATGCCTAGAGAATTTGGCGACCAACGCCGCGTTTTGTCTTGTTACTAGAGCAATGATATGAAAATAATAAATATACTTAACTTATTCTATTAATCGAATCTATAAACGTTATATTGTAACAAACATACTATAAAGGTAAAAATATAATATTTTTCACAAATCTTTGGAATTACAAACCTTGAAAAACATTACTTTAATATAAATTTCCACTGTAATAGCAAATATAGAGTACCTAATAGTGTGCAGTGCCAAAATATTTTATAATTTAACACATTCTTGGCTTCAATATCCTCATCAGAGACCGCAGCAATTGCTTCATGGCCATCTAATATATGACTTGAATATTATATTACGATGCAGTTGAAAGGGTTTAGTTTGTCTATAGTTCAAATCAAAAATAAAATTAAATCAGCTTGATCCTGTATACCGCACACAGAGTAGACAGAGGGAACGTAGTGTTAAGACACTCCGTTCCTCACTTACCGCCGAATTTTTCGGAGTTTCGCCGAGTGGCGGAACTCAACGCCGGGCTTTTGCCAGAGTGAAGAAATAAAAATATTAATTAATTTCTTCGACTATAAATCGAACCCAGAACCTGTCGCGTTTGTGGTCTTTCTTAGGCTTGTGCCCCTGCGCCACGACTGGTCTCTGGACTATAGCCAATACGTAATAAAGCATTTTTATTTTTCAAACTATAAATTATTAAATGGACAAATTGAAATTTCTTTTCTTCTATTAATAAATAAATAATATTATTTGTTACATTAAGTAACAATTATTATTAGAAACCATCGTGGCGCATTGGCACGACCGTGTTACTGTAAACGTGACGGTTGTGGGTTCGATTGCAATTTGGGAAAATGAATTATTATTCATTAATATTTTAATTTCTTTCCTCTGGTAACAAGGCAAATCGCGTTAAGTTCCGTCACTCATCACACAATGCCTCGAATATTCGATAGAAAATGTCACTTCAGTCGAATTAAGGAATGTCTTAGATAATATTAGGTCCCTTTGCCTACACAAAAAAACAATTACTTTAATACTTTGTTTTCTTAGCTACACATTATATAGCAGAGTAATGTTAAAACACTACGTTACCCACATCCCGTACAATTTTTGAAACATGTTGAAAAGCAGAACCCAACGCCGCGCTTTATAACATAATAAAAAAATAATATAACATACAGCTGATATATAATATGAGCAGTGAGCACGCAGGTTGTACGCAATGCTGAATAGCGACCGCAACTAGTCCAATCGACAAACCGAGTTGAAATCTGTGTAATTGTTTTCATATTTCACTTGATTGTGATTAAATATTACCTACTATTGAAGTCATATTCAATTTTAACATGGTAGGTATCTCACGATGGTAGTGGGTTCGATATACTTTCTATGGTTTGATTTAAATGAAACAAGGTGTATTGCTAGAATTTCTATTAAGCAATATCTAAAATGAATAATAAGTGAAGAATGTTCTTAATTTCAACTGCACCCTGCTTTTTATTATAGAAATGTGTCTTATTATATTTTTTAAATATAACACAGCGTTAAATTCCAGTCAGCCATCAACCCACTCGCGTATTGTAGAGAGTAATGGTAAAAAATTATATATTGACACTCTTAAATAATATATTTGACTTTCTATCTATTTAGTTTATATTTTTCTAAAGGAAGATCTTTTCTTAACATTTTTTTCTAATTTGGCGCAGTGATGTGTTGTTAAATTTTCTACAAAAGGTGACAAAAAAAAATATCTTATATATATATATTTTTTTATAGATATATTTTATTCGTAGAGAATAGACAAATAAAGACAAACGTTAGAACTTTTTTTTAATATAAAATATAAATATTTCCTTAACGTGATTCAAATCCTTGAAATCTTGATGAAAAATTTGTCATGACGTAGTCAAACGTACTATTTTCTTTTCTTCCTCCGTAACGCCGCAGTTTGGCAAGTGCTAATAATAATTTGGCTATCGTTCACACTATTCGCCTTCGGACACTAAAAACATTATTAGTCTTTACAGCTAGTCTAAATTCCTTGCGTATTTCATTTTATAGAATAATCTTGCAAAATTAACTTTTCGGCTTATAAACTGTAATCGCAGTTAAGGGTTCGATTCTCAATCGGGGAATGAAAAAAATTTAATTCTCTCTTCTCTAGAAAGAAAACGAAGCGCGGCGCTGTATTCTACAACACGGTATTAAAATTTTTGCATCAAACGGAATCGAACTGCCGTAAAAGCTACAAGTACTCGTAGGTACGTAATTAATACTCATATGATAGGATCATACTAAGTTCATCATTCATCTGCATAACTCTCCATCCGTCTATAGCGAGGCTTTGTAACAAAACCTTAGTCGTGTTAGCTTTGGGTTTGGAGCGAGTTAGCTCTCAAATCAAATAGGGGAAATTAATTCTGTTCGGCTTATGTCGGTTAAATATTCGGTCAACTGGGAACGTTCTAGATTAACAATATTTATGCAATTTTGGCAAAAAATATGTTTATTTAATTACAGACCAATCGTGGTGCAGGGGCACTAGTGTGTAAACGCGACTGGTTGTGGGATCGATTCTCAATCGAAGAATTGAAATATTTAATATTTAAATTTATTCGCTCTGGTATCGAGGCAATGTGTGGCGTTGAATTCCGCCACTCAACACACAATGTCTCCAGGAAAATGAGATACGGAGAATCTTAATACTAGGTTCTCTGTGGCTACCCTGCTATATGTAAGATACAGCGTGGAGCTAAAAAACAAATTAAATAAAAGTGATGGAATTGTTCTAATTTTTATGTTTTGTTGTCAAAATATGCAACGAAGCAATTCAGCTTTTTTTAAAGTTATACTATGTCACGTCAGTCCTAATCTAGTGTTAAGACACTACTTTTTACAACGGCGAAATAACTAACAATTTAAATATAAAATATATTATAAAAACTAACAATTTTAGTGGAACAAAATCTTTAGTCTTTAGTATTGTTGGAACAATAACGACAATAACAAAAAAAACCTCATTTGAATGCCGACCGCGGCGTACTCGTAGTGGCGTATAATTTGAAATTTTATTAAAAACAAATTAACTTCCTCGCAACGATTGTTTTAACGGACCCTGATTGTAATTGCTTTCTAGGTTTTATAAGCACGGGGAAGCTAACGATTTTGTGTATACATACTCGTTACTTTCTTTATTCATTTCCTTTACTTAACTATTAGAACTAAACGAACTTATATTTTTTCTGTTTTTTTAACTTCACGTATGTTACGCCTGAGAAAGAATACTGTGTTTTGGAAGGTCAACGGAAGTCTCTCCCTGTTTTTTTTACCACTCATTCTTGCTCCACAAATCTTCTCGTGACGTGCTCGTGATGTTTTTATTCTTATACAGTGATAGTACTTTTTTTAAACTTTATCTTTCACTGTTAATAAATCGAACACCAAAATAATATTTAAAAATATGAGTCTATTTTCAGTACAAGAGTTGTCACAAAGCTGTATAAAGCGGTTTAGGCCAAGACTTTACATCTACACTATATATGAATACTCACACAAATACAAAGCTCAGTTGACACCTTTCGGTAATAGTGTGCATAATTTTAATTAATTTTCCTTATTATTTTTTGTCAGGTCTATATAACAATGCAAAATTAAAAATAGTCAAAAAAGTCCTTTTAAAATTTCCAATATAGTAAAATATTAATTGAATACTGTCCAATAAGACGGGCTTATAGCATGAAATTAAAATTATATTGAATTTTCATTGTATCTGAAAAGTAGTCCTCTGTCTTCTCCATTAAAGAAAATAATTAAAAATATTTATAGTTATTTCAATTGGATATATCTAAATATGTATATATATTTTGCTTCACGCTGTATCCCGCACACTTGCGTACTCCACTTTTCAACTCAACATCGCCTCGTCACCAAAGCTATAAAACGGAAATATTAAATATTCATCTCTACGAGTGGGAATGGAACCCATAACCTGTTAAGTTTACAGTCGCACGCTTGTGCCCCTGTGCCCTGAGACACGCCTCATATTTAAAATTATATCCATTTTATATTTTTTTAGTTTTACTTTCTTCTTCACGCTGTAAGTATCCCGAATATAGCAGAGATAACCTAGTGTTAAGTTACTCCACTCCCCACACACCGCCCAATCTTCATGATTATGACAAAAATGATATATGGGATCCCTGATAACTCAACTAAATAAAATATATGGGATTTGTGGAATTTACAAATCAATATGCCTACTCTATACTATTTCAATATAGCTTAATTACGAAACAACACTTAGTTTTTCTACTATCTTTTTTTTTGTATTTCTAAAATAGAAAATCGAACTATCCTATTAACCTTTGACCTACTAACTAGAGCAACGCGTCCGTCTGTCAGTCTGTCAAGACTTCAGTTACCAAGCTGCTTCAAAGTGTACACTAGTTTTTTATTATTATTATAATAGATTCGTAAAAGCCTTCGTGCTGCAGTGGAACAGAATCTGGCTGTATATGCCACGGGCGTGGGCTCGATACCTAGACAAGAATTACTTTTACTTCTTCACTTTCATCAAGATAGATCCCGGCGTTAAATTCAGACATTCAATACACAATGTCTCGATAAATGAGGTGTGCTTGGAGAATGGAATGTCTTAACACTAGGTTCCCTCTGCTTACGCTGCTATGTGCGGGATACTTCGTGAACCTAATTTAATATGCTTCAAAATATAAAAACAAGAAAGTAAAATGTAAAAGGTATTTTTAAAGTTAAACTAAAGTAAATAATTATTAACATGGTCAAAATGAGCTTTTAAATGTAAGGTAGAATTACTTACTTTAGCTGCAGTCCTTTTTTGTTTCTACAAAAACTAGTTACGTTGTCAGGTACAATGGATAAAGTAATTTGTAATTAGGTCGCTCTGAACAAGTAAAACTGTTAATTTCCTACTCTAGTACAGTCTTTTAAAAGTTTTGTTTTTTTTTGTAGCTTTGCGCTTTATAGGCTGTATGTAGTCAAAAGGAACATGGGAACCTAGTGTTACGGAGTGTATCCTTTCCTATTAAGACATTTCCGTTCTCCACTTTCTATCAAAGTCTAAAGGCGATGCGTGTGCGATTAGCGTAACTCAACGCTGCGCTTTGTCAGGAAAGGTAGTGGGAAGACACATTGTTTCCAAGTTCCTTCCGCCTACCCTGCTATATGCGGAATATAGAATATACAGTACATTTTTATAATTCCCTTGTAAATTCAAAACTATCGTCATACAATACGGTCACTTTGCATCAGCGCTACGGTGACGGTAAAAATGAATACGACAGCGAATAAAGAAACAACAGTATATGATTTTAAGCTTTGCATACTATATTATTCTAACTGCCGTCTGCCATCTTTCCGGTTTACGGAACGAAAATTTTAAAATTATGAAAATGAAAAATGTTTTCCATGGAACGAACTGTTTTTCAACTTTTTTTCAAATAAAATGTGAACTAAAGCCAGATTTTTCGATGTTATGAATAAATACTGAATTTATGTTTGAGTTTAAAGAATATTTTGTTCTGGGTAGAAGATATTAAATTTTACATATGAAATGTCATATGAATTGCTCGTGTAGATTACGGAATTAAAATTTTCAATTCTTATGATTACATTTCTATATTCCCTCGCTCTGGGATACCAAAGTGCTGCAATGAGTTCAGCCACTCAACACGCAATGCCTCAAGAATTCACCGAATAGTAGGGAACGGAAGTGATTTAACACTAGGTTCCCTACACTGCTATGTGCACGGTTCCGTAGTACGGAAATATCATAGCGTTTAGCTAAATATATATAATAAAAAATAAAATATACTTAAAATAAACATACAAAAGTCTACCAATAGTATGTCTAACAAAAAAATCCCTGTCTTCATAACCGTAACGCCCAAACAGGGCGACCCTATATAAATAAACAAGAGCAAATCACCGAAAGCTACAGCGCCAGTGGGAAATATTCACAGCGTGGCAATAAGGGAGAAATTAGTAGGAGAATATAAAAAGGAGGAATGTAGTGAATTGACGAATGTAATTTGTATGTAAAAATTATTGGGTAATCTTCTTTTTTTGTAACTTGTATACGCTTTTGTTGGACTTGATTAGGTTGAACTGGTGTTTTAGCGTGGTTCTGGCCGTGTTTTATTTTATTAAAACGATTTATGAAATGTATATGTATGTTTTTTGTTTAAGATTAAATTAATAGCTTCACGCTGTCTCCCGCATATATCAGGAAAGGCAAAGGAAACCTAGTAAAATGATACTCCGTTCTCTAGTTTCCGTTTAATTATTAAACATTGCGGGTTGAGTAGCGGGACCTGAACAAATCAATGAAAATAATACGATAATTACCCCAAATGGGAAACGAACCCACAACTATCGCTCACAGTAAGCCTCCCGCCTCTAGCTTCATACGCTTTATGGAAAAGCATAATATCGTAGCTTCTACATATGAATAATACGAATGAATATTAAACAACCAATATTTACATATACAGGATGGTTATATTAATTGCAAATCCTTATTACTTGTGAACAACACGATTCAAACAAATTGAAGAGATAACATTTAAAATTTATAATCTAAACTGGTCCTGTATAAAACTGGATAGGTTTAATATCTTCTTCATTTCAATATTGCATGTATTTACTTAGTAGGTACTTAACTGATGCTGTCGGGGTGCAGCAGCATAGAGTGCTGTTTGTTGTTATAAGTTCGATTGTTCCTTGGGGTAATAAAGTTGTAGTAAGAAGACAAACCGCGGCGTTGATTTTCGCCGCTCTACATCCAATGTCTCGATAATTATGTGGAAAGTAAGTAACAGAGTGGAAATGTGGAAAGTGTAAAGTAAGGAATAAATCATATTTGTCACCTTAAATCTAATATTTTGAGTTTGCATATAGCATGGTAGACCAAGGTAATGTCATGTGAAAATACTCCGATCTCCAAGTTCCGGAGGTTTTTTGTGACGGAATTCAATTGTTATCATAGGAAATTAAACTAATACATTCCCAGAAATGGAATCGAATCTACAACTATCGTTTTTACAGTCAGATACGAGTACCTATATAAGTACATATCAATAAATTTACTAGAGTTTTTTCACAATAAATGTTATAATGTTAATACCAGTAGGTTTACGAGTTGGGGAACATAATGCCTGGAAAGTTTGTTATAACAGGATTTTTATGCTTCACGGGGGAAGGCGGAATTTCATCAAATATGTTGATATTAATCTCACTTTAGTTAAACGTGAGCGAAGGGTGCCGCCTACGTCGTTTAGATTTGGTTTATTTTTAAACGTATTAACAGTAGAATCGATTATTTGATAGGTAACAATGGGTGTGTGATTTTTTTTGTGTAATATTTAATGTTTCATGTTTTTTTTATAGAATGAAAAAGGAAATTAAAAAGCTCAATCCCTCGAGTGGACGTCGAACCTACAACTACAACGACGTCCTCTAACGGCTTAGATTGTGACGTTTATTTCTAAACATGTTAATAGTAGAATTACACGTAAACATGGATATTTCTTTAAATAAATTGTCGATTATTGTTGTTTTTCCTTGTCTACGTGTTAACTGACGGAGCCGAACATCGCGCTATGTTTTATTATCAGAGCGAGGAATTAAAAATAATTCATTTCCTCGGCTGAGAACGGAATCCACAACCATCACATATATAGTCATAACTTGTGCCACTGCAATAAGACGGCCTCAATGGTGTATCCCTTACCTAGTAGGGTCGGCAGGGTCTAAAGTTGACTACATACCCATTAAGATACTTCCACTCTCACTTTTCGATGAATTCTGGACGTATTGAGTGTTAAGTCGCGGAACCCAACGCCACGAAATTCCTCGTTACCAGAGCGAGAAAAAGAAAATATGAAAACATTCATTTCCTCTATTGGGAATCGAACCCACAATCTTTCGCTTTTCCAGTCACATTACAAAAAAATTAATAATAAAAATAAACTATAAACCTAATTTCCTTACTCTATGATTGTAAACGTCTTTAAATTCATCTTAAGCTTTACCTATATAAAAAAAATATTTCAATAAAAGAAAAAAATATATAAAAAAAGCTTTAAAACCAAATTAAATCATTCAACTTTAATACACGAACAAAATTTTTGAATTTTATATAAGTAGAGATAACGCATTGCGACGTATGTCATTTCTATAGTAAGTACCATGCGCAAAGCAATCGGCCGTTAGACGTCGTCGGGGGCGGACGTGGCTCTATCGCCTGTAACATTCACGTTTTACGTACGTTCGCTTACGTTTAACTAAAATTAATTAGGAAAATTGATATTTTCTCAAAAAAAATTCAATTAAAGTGACTTTTAAAAGATTTTTTTTGGTATTTCCTTACTCTACATTTTAGTCGTGAAGTGTTTGTGTTACGTTTAATAGTGATTTGGATGAAATTGTGTTTTTGTGGTTTTAATAGGATTTTGTGTTTTTTGGATACGAAAGGTGAGTGATTTTTTTTATTATACGATTTTTACAATGGAATCATTATTATAAAATTACGTATCACTTGTTATTAACATTATTCTAGTATGTTATATTTTTTAGGTTAAGAGAATATTACATATATTTATACATATTTTATTTTTTCTAAAGCTAAAAAAAATATTTTATTTGTACGTTTAATTTTAATAATATTTAGAATATAGCCTTAGCCTTATTTATTATATAAAAAGTAAACGTAATATATTATAAGAACTTCTTATTAAAATTTATAAATTACAAATTCGTACATCGTTATATTATTAAATGTGGAACATCGCACTTTATTAAATTTATAATAGACTCAGAGGTTGATTGAAAAAATTTGCGTAAAAAATGAGAGCAAAATACAAAACCTTGTTAAATATTTTCTCAGTCTTCCCAGGTTTGCGGCATTTTCCTTTCCAAATATTTCGTGGTAGAGTCTTAACGAGAAACATTTTAATTATATTTTCTTTACTAGTCGTGGCTCGTAATTTTGTTTAAAACGTAAAATGGAAAATTTCTATTCCGTAAAAATCCTCCCGTTATAATTTTGAAAAATTCTCTTTTAGTGTATACCATAGTAGCCTACCATATTTTTTTACTTACACAAAAATAAAATATCAAAATAATGATTATAATCTAACATTTAACATTTTCATTAAAATTTTTTCTAATAAACTATAGAGACGTTTATAAATTAAGAACGGTTTCTTTAAAAATTGAAATTACCAAAAATTTATAAGAAAAGTATATGTTATTTTAATATTATAGATAATAATAAAGTTCTTATAGAAACTTTTAATGTAAATGAACTTATACAAGAATGAGTTTAACATTTTTACTAGCGCGTTTTATAAATTTTTCTTTCAAACAATCGTTTTTATTTTATAAATTTAAATATTTACTTCATTTAGTTATTGAGTTTAATTAATAATATAAAATGAAAGCTTTATTATTTTTTTAGCTTTACGTATTTTATTGTCTTGTAGTAGGATAGGCAATGGCAACCTGAGAACCTAGAGTTAATACACTTTGTTCCGATTAAGACTCACTTTCCATCCAAATCTCGTGTTGAGTGGCGGAATTCAACACGGTGTTGTGCCTACAAGCGCGGAAATGAACATTTTATTAAATATTTCTTTCTCGTGGGAATCGAACCCACAATTGTGCTGCTGCATTAAGATCGTCATACCTACATACACCAAAAACTTATATTTTCAATGTATTTGTATGTAAAGAACATACATATATTATTACAGATAAATCTATTAACTGAAATATAAAACTTTTAGTCTAGCCGAATATAGCCTAAAACTGAGCTTTTACAATGGACATTTGTTTTCAACAGGCTGTATTTGATATGAGTAACTAAATAATAAGCGCTCTACAAAAATATATTTTTAAAGCGTAATCATAATTACTTTAGAAACTTTTTCCTTATGAAAATTATAAGTTTAAGTGAATACATAATTTAAAAAAAAAGTTAATTGTGGTGCAATGACATACTCAATGGACATGGTGATGGTCGTGGGTTCAATCCGTACTAAATTTAAATTATTTTAATTTCTCCGCTTTCCTTCAACAAGGGGCGGTGTCAAATTTCACCACTCAACACAATATTTCAAAGTAGAGAACGGAGTGCTTTAACAGTAGTGTGTCACTGTATAGCCTGCAGAGGGAAAAATGTGAAACTAAATAAAATTTCGAACCAAATGAATGAAAATCTTTATATAATATTAATATAGTCATATAATGTAATTAATATTCAAAGTCAAGTGCCGTAGGATTATAATTATAACTCGTTCACTTCAGTTGTTATTACGCTAAACAAGTACTGGAGACATAAAAATAAATTTATTTACATACAAAATGCAGCAAAATGACGATTTACAAATACTCGTATGTTATGGTTGCATTGACTTAGAAATTTGATTTTTCTATCCTTCAAGGGACCATAGATTTGAATGTATTAATTTTAGCTTAACCTCCACGTAATCTCGAGAAAAATTGTCTTTACAGGCGGACAAAATGGTAACAAAGAGAAAATAAGAGTTGCGTTTTTACTTTTTGAGGTACGGAACCCTAAAAAATTCTAAAAACTAGAAAACTAAATACCATATCACTACACTAGCATCACTTTACATATCATAATAAAAATATGAAAGACCACCAGCAACTTAAACTAATGAAACATTTAATAGCCTTACACTCAGTCCATATTGATTTCCATTTAAATGTAACGATACGTACATTAACGTCCGGTTGAATGTCATTCACGAATATGAGTGCTATAGTATTTATATAACTAATTTGTATAATTCGAGCCTTTTTATATATCTAACTATAAATTAAACGAAATGAATTATATTCAACAGAAATGTAACCTAACACCGCGCTTTTTCTTATTAGATTAGATAATTGAATTGAATTTTTTTTTAATAATCATTATCCCGAGTAAGAATCGAATTTACAGCCTACTTATATTGACACTTGACTCACTACATTACAATGACGTTACACACTTATATACCTCGAAACGCCATATACCAAGAATTCAATTCAATTCAATTCACTTATATACATATGTATATATGTCTTATATCAGAAATGGGTTCTAAACAAAAAGTTAATCTTGTCTTTGCAAGAAGAAAATACATATTCAGTAAGAAAAGGCCTCCGCCGATAAGATGGCCGCTTATGATAAATTTGCTCGCTTAATTAAATATTAGTCCGTGCTCGTGTTACCAAACTATTGAGCATTCTGGGATAGAAAAACTGATTTATATATCCAAAGTAACTAAAAGATATATTTTACAATTTTTTTATGGAATCCCGCCGTTACAAGAGTTATACATAATCTTTTATCAACACAGATAAAATAAATACTAATAATAAATACTCCATACAATTAAATAAAAACAAAAAAAAAATTCAATTACAAAAATAATGACTTATGTAATGTTGTGAACCCACATGAACCGTTACAAAAGTACAAATAAATAAAAAAACTGGAAAACAGAAATTTATATTATTTACTCGTATATTACAATTTTTTTCGATGAAAATTAATTACTAATTTATAATTGTAGTTAATTGCCATGTGTATAAAATGATTACGTACAATCGCAAAATATATTAATATTAAGTAAAAAAAATGAAAATATGCATGTCCTAAACATTCGTAAAATCATATCACCTCTAATGCAACGTATTCTCTGGTTATCGTAAGTGCTCCTATTTTGGGGGAAATTATTATATTTCTCTTATTAACGACGCTATTTCTGATTTACTATTGTTAACGAGGCGGTCGTGGTGCAGCGGCAAAACACTTGTACAAGACGGTAGTGGGTTCAATTTCTATACTTTCGACTCTGGTAACAGATTAAAGCGCCACTCGTCGTAGCACTTGAGTTGTGTAGGTTCGTTCTGCCTACAATATTCTTTTATTTGTTTTAAAAATTACTCTTAATAATGTTGATATAATTTTATATAAATTTATTTATGTATATAAAATTATGTATTATCATTTATGTAGATAGAGATACCCTTTTATACGCCTATACAAAAGAATTATATATATACTAAAAAATATTTTTTCAATTTAAAAAATACAACCTGGTAAATAATAATAGTATAGAAGTATAGATAGATTAGCGGACCCGGACGCGGCTACGCCTGCTTGAAATATAAGAATATAATTTCTATAGAAATATAATTTCAATCTAGATGAAATGCTAAAAGTGACTATTATATTTATTTTCATAAGGATGAATATCAAAATGACGCGGTAACGAACGCGGTCGCGTAGCGACGACGGTTGTTATTAACATGGCAGAATAAATTGCATGTCAAATTAGAAAGTATTTTAATTTATTAGTATATACGTGTAATGTAATATTATACAGCCTATAGCACTTCTGAAGAATGCAGCTTTCATACAAAACAAAAACAAAGTAAATCGATCCAGTAGATCCAGAGATCTTAGCGTTCAAACAAACAAACAAACAAACAAACAAACAAACTCTTCCGCTTTATTATATTAGTATAGATATAAAGCTACTTTAACATAATAAACTTTTCATATGCTACCAAAATTTTATAGCTGACCGTGGTAAATGACATATGTCGTATATTTAATGAGGTTATATTATTAAACTTTATTTCAGACTGTAATTAAGAAATAGTTATAAATTTTTAGTTATAATACGAGTATATCTTTAATTATACGATTTGTTTTCTTTAATTAATAATACTTTTTTGTATAAATTTTAAGTGGGAAGCTGAGGTGTATCGTGGGGGAGGCTATTATCTATATATATAAAAGGACTTGTCCTCACTGACTGAGGTAAGACGCACGCACAGTCGTAACCGCTGATGGGAGAAACATGAAATTTGGACAGATGTTTACTTTTGTAATCTGGACATCCACTAAGAAGGGATTTTGAAAAACTTTAACGCCAAAGGGGTAAAATAGGGGTTGAAAGTTTGTATGGAGAAAAATTTAAATCGGCATCGATTTTTATAAAATTTGAAATTTAGATTTTTAAAAGTATTTAATTGAACACGTGTTTCACGGTTTTTTAGAATTTAACGCCTAAGGGTGCCAATAAGGGGTGAAAGTTTGTATGGAAAAATCTTTAAATCGCCACCGATTTTTATAAAATTTGAAATTTAGACTCTTAAAAATATTTCATTGAACATATGTTTCGTGGTTTATTTTAATTCACCCCTAAGGGTGCAAATAAGCGGGCGAAGCTGCACGCGTCCGCTTGTATAGTATATGGCCTCAGTTTATAATATTTTTATATTGAATAAGTTTTTTAAATTAATATAAAATTCGCATTGAATCTCACCTATGCATATATCTATAAATAGCGAGGTATTTAATCGATGCTCTCAAAATAACAAAGCGCTAAACAATTCATTCAGTTAATCCGTGGCAGTCGGCCAGAGGTTAATTGAACATATGAAAATAATCACACGATATTACTAATATATGTAACGTAATAATTAGTATAATATTAGTAGTGGGAATTTTGGCAAAATATAATCTGAATTTTCCAAGCGCTGACACGAAGAAGAAGAGAAGAAGAAGTGGAAATCTCTACTCTACACTAATAATATAGCTTAAAAGCTGAAGAATTAGAAGCCGTGGCGCAGGGACACAAGCGTTCGACTGTAAGTGACAGGTTGTGGGTTTTATTTCCACTCGAGGAAATGAAGTACTTAATATTTTCATTTTCTCGTTCTGGTAACGAAGCAAAGCGCGACAGTGCGTTACGCCACTCCCATATTTCGGAGGAAGGGGATAAAGACAGAGTATCTTAATGGGAACGGAGTGCCTTAACAGTAGGTTCCCAGGTTCCCTCTGTCTATCCTGGTATGGGCGTTACAGCGTGAAGTTAAAAAGATTCGTATAAATTTTGGATAGTACATTAGTGGAGAACGGCTGTAAGTGATATTCCACATTGAAGAAAGAAAATTACTTTTTTCGCTGTGATGTTAAATTTTTTTTCTAAGAAAATATATATAGTTAATGTAAAAAAAACTTTTCACTTTTATATTACTATAAATTCAAATATAATCTTGGCTTTCTGTGTATACAAACTAAAATAAACTAATTATTCAATATGCTAACGACAATTAGTTACAGCTATTTGAAATTTTATATGCAAATAATGTTCGTAGCAAATTAATACAGAGTAATATGAAAAGTTTTACTTCGTGTATAATTAAAACAATTATGAATGAAGGGTATACTTTTAGTAATTATTTCAATGTCATAGTTTCCAAGGGTTCACGCGGTGTCATTCTTTATCTTGAGAAGTTGTGTATTAACCGCGGCGGAACTCGACACCGCGGTTTTTTATACAAAATCTTTGCATAAGTAAATTTTTTTTTTAGTTTTACCCGCGAACCTAGTGTTAATACACTCCATTCTTCATTCAGAGATCATCTTCCGTTCGCCACTTTCCGCTGAATTTTTGAGGCAATGCGTGTAGAGTGGCGGACTTCATGGTGAAGCTAGAAATATTAAACTATTAATTTAATTAAAATAATTATTTTTCCAAATGGAAATCTAACTCATAACCAATTACATTTAGTATATTAGTTGTGATGGACTCAAGTTTATGTTTTAATATTTATAATTGTTTTTGATAATTAAAAAAGAAAATGTTTTATTTTAATGATATGTACCTAATACTGTTCTGTTCAGTTTTGTTCTGTAGCTTTACACGCAATGTCTCTAAAAATTGTCTTAAAATATTGGACGGAAAGTACGGAACAGATTGTTTTAACACTACATTATATTTGCCTACCCTAAGGTGCGAGGTAAATTATGAAGCTTAATAAAAAACCTAACTAAAAGACTTACAGAAATCCAAAAGAATATTTTCTTTCTAAAAGAATCTTTTCGAGATAAAAACATCAGAAAATTAGAGTTAACTTCAAATGAGGTACAAAGACAGCATTAACTACGAAAAGAGGTTTTATTTATAAATATATAATTAGATTTCTGTAGTTGTTGAGAATACCTAACTTCAGAATAAGTTACTGAGGTTTTAAATTTCCATTTAACTTAATTATCAATTTAAATGTAAGGTTAAGACAAGCTTTGTGTATATAAAAGCTTTAGTGATTTGGTAAGGTTGACTGTAAATGGGACGGTTGTGAGTTCGATTTCCTCTCGGGTGAGTATGAATTATTTTCATTTATTCGCTCTGTTAACAAGACTTACCGTGGCGTTTAATTCCATGATTTAACACGAAATCTGTTTGTCTATATAATTAGGTGGTTAGTGGGAAGCGCATTGTCTTAATATTAAGTTTCCTCTACCTATCCTGCTAAATGCGGGATACGACCTGCAGCTTAAAAAAGTTAGCTAGGGTAAAGGTTGGGACCAATCGCTGTAGAGATTCTTGAGGGAGATCTACATCCAACAGTGGGCGTAAAAACGGCTGTGACTGATGAATTTAAAAAATATGAGCTCTATAGAAAAAAAAAGACAAAAGAGCTTTTCATAAAAAAAAACTTTCACATAATAACATTCAATACATTGTTACGACCTGACTTACTCACACTTTATCTCAGGAAACGCTATTCTTCTTACACGTGACAACTTCATTCACTCGCGTCTACGTAGGTACGTGTGTATATCAATCGCTACAAAGGGTTCGAATATGGACATCAGTTTGAATGCCTTTTGTGAGATACAATTAAATTTTAACCTTTGTTTAGATTTGTTAGACTTGTGTTGACGCGGCTAGGCTGTTTAAGTGAAATGATGAATTATAAAAACCATGATCCAAGTCCCTGGTAGAAAGCGTTGAGTTCTGCCAGAATTCGGTGGAAAATGAGAAACGGAAGTGTCTTGAAGAAATGGGGTGTTTAAATAGGTACTATCTTCCCAAGTTCATTCTGTCTATGTGTGGGATACAGCGTGCAGCTAAAAAAATCAAGAACAGTCTTAACTCTTGGTTCTTCTGGTTCGCCATAGAGCGTGAAAAACAAAATACATACCATAAATACACACAAAATAAAACTGGTCAAAACAAATTAAACACACCATTTGTACAAGAGCAATTTCTTTTTATCATAGCAACGTAATACAAATACGTATATGCTAAAGACTAAATCCTAATATATATTAGTCTGTGTGTTTGTAATTTGCCTATTTGCCCCATCATCACATGTAAAGGCCTCGGGATATCGAATCAAATACCGTAAATCAAAGCTTACCGTGATTATCTCTTACATGTGCGGTGCGTACTCTGTGTGTGCCTACGTGTACGGTGTAGAGATTCAATACTAAAGTTTGTTGATTTTAGAGATATTTTCAGTTTTGGTACTCTGGTATAGGCTTTTATTATTGTATATATGTATTATGGTGGGGGGGGTTGGATACCGATTTGAGGTGCGTCTTTTTATACAGCTTCACGCTGTATCCTGCACATAGCAGGGTAGGCACTTTCCACTCTATTTACGAAGCATTGCGTGTGTAGTGACGGAATCCAACGCCGAGCTTTTCCTCGACATCGGAGTGAAGAAACGAAAATCTGAATTATATTTTATTCCTCGAGTGGAAATCGAACCTACAACCTATCACGTCTAAAGTAAGCACGCTTGTGCCCCTGCGCCACGACTGACCTCTTATTATTTTTATTTTATTAATTTTCATATGAAAAGTTATAGTAATATTGTTATCATATAATAGGCAGTGAATCAATATGTAAGAGAGATTATCTCGACGCCGCTAGTACACGATGGCTACACGCGATTAAAATAATTGAATTAACAATTAATTTCTATTTAATTTTCTCGGTTTGTTTATATAGAACTATACTAATATTATAAATATTATAAATGTGAGTATAGATGTTTGTTCCACATTCACGTCATAACTTCTGAACGGATTTAAATTAAGCTTTACAGTAATAAAGCTTATATATCGCAATAATATATAGTTTAAAATTTATGTAAAGATTTTGTATAATTTGGTTTTAATTTAGCAACAAGTTTAAGCGGATAAATCCACGTTTGGGTCTCTACTAATTTGTATATGTATAATTAATTTATAGTGTTGATTTGAATCCACTACCATTGCGTATATTCTTAGGTACATCCACACATCCAAATTACGAGACGCAAGACGATTCTACGAATACTCATTTATTTAAATATTAAAAGACGTTGTTTATTTTTGCATAAATCCATGTCTGTGCGTGAGATAGTCTAAGCGCCGGCCGATTATTTTATCATACTTAATATAATATACATGACATATTTATGTCTGTGGATTTGCGTTCTGAATACATAAAATAATATTACTTAAATTCCAATGGGATACCGTCTGACTGTAAACGCGACAGTTGCGGGTTCGATTTCCATTTGAAATGAATTAATTTTTAATAGTTTTCGTTTTAAAGAATAAACATTTTTTTGAGACAGTTATGCGGCGTTAACCTCCGTCACAACACAGTTTAGCTTGTTTATTAAAGAAATTATACTCTATAGTTGCATACAACTGTATATACACGATAATTTTACAAAAATATAACAAGAGGCATGATAATTACGACTATGTGTCATTACCGTCGCTCCGAGCTGAACAGCTTTATAAAGCGCGCTGGGTTTGTTGGGCTTTGGACATATTTTGATTTATTATAGACTCTAGTGTTTTTCTTTATGTGTAACTTTTGATTATTTCATTATTTTATTAATTTAAATTAATTGTAGAGTTCATTTGTACAAAACGGGAAAAATCTTAAAAGACTTTGGAATTTTAATTTACGCCTCTCGAAATTGATATAACATTTTAAAATAGTATAAAATACTTGCGAAAAATTCTTGCCTGTACTTTTTTGATAAATAAGTGCAGCGTTAAGTTCTGCCACTTAATACTAATTGTTCTCTAAAAACCCAGCAGATAATAAAAAATAGGTTAATTATTTAAAGTGTATGTCATTACCGTTGTTCGGGACTTGATAGTGACATCATTACCTCTATTTTGATAGACCTTGAATTTCTCTTTGTGAGAATATAGTCTAATTAATTGCTTACATTTTATATATAAAATATTATCTAATATTACATTTTGAATAGACATTTATTTTTACTTTTAAGTTTACAACAATAAGAGAAAAAAACAATAAATTAATTTTTAACAAAAAAAAACCGACTTCTAACAACGAACTAAAAAGTGAAAAATAATTATACAAAGATTTTATAATTTTGAAGTCGGTGTCAAGCTAACCAGCTCCCAGCTTCACCTTTCAAACAAAAAAAAAATTTCAAAATCGGTTCACCCAGTCAAAAGTTATGAGAACAAACATAAAAAAAAAAAAAAATACAGTCGAATTGATAACCTCCTTTTCTTACAGAAGTTGGTTAAAAAAAAGTTACGATGTAACCGTAGGTTCCGTATATTGAAACAAAGCTAATAATAATTGAATTTATTTCAGCCCTATAATATTTCCTAGTTAACACAGTAATAAATATCAAAAAACATATAGTATCTAATATTTTGACGTAACAAAAAGATTTATTACGTTCCTTATCTAGACCTAGACAGTAGTACTCGTACCAGCATCGCCCGGAATGTGTCATTATGCATGTGAGTGGCGTAGGGGGGTACTCGCATTGGCTGGGTGCAGGTTGCGGTGTGCTATTTAGACACGGAAAGTGGGAAAATGTACTGGAATATTTGACTAGGTGTGAAAATAGAAGTGTGTTGGTTTTTAGCTTTGTGTGTTTAGCATAGTTCGTAGTTTTAAGAAACTCTTTTTTTCTTTTTTTTAGCTTCTTGCTTTATGCTTCTCGCACATAGCAAGGTAGGTAGAAGGAAACTGGGAACCTAACCTTAAGATATTATAATACCAATTAGGATTTTTTTATTACAAGTTATACTTCCTTCCCCACTTTTTGACAAATTCTTGAGGTATCGTGTGTTGAGTGGCGAATCTTAACGCCGCGCTTTGGATACCAAAGTGGGGAAATCAAAATATTTGAAATATGAACATTTATCCCACAACGGCCTCTTCACAAAGAAATGGCCAGTTTTATTTCTCTCTTCGACCTCATGGAGGAAGTCGGTGAAAATTCAAAGACCACACATGCAACATAAAATTTATTACCCAAAAATAAAAGAAAAATATTTAAAATGTTTTCATAATATAAAACATTATTAAAATCGACCCACAAAGAGATGATGAGAACTGAGATAATAATCACAATCCTAAATTACAAGGTGTTGAGCATTCAGCTTAATTTATTATGGACTTGTTTTTTTTTTATTTTTAAGATTTTTATAGTTTTGTAGTTCGTCGTAAATTTTAAAGTCCGACATTTTACGGTTAATGGAAAAAGATTTTACGATATTCTTTGACGCTATCGTCGCGCAGTTAGTACGAGTACATACCTGAATGAGTGCAGTGGTTGTAAGTTCAAATTCCGTTTAATTTGAAATGAATATAATCAAATCTCTCTGCGAGGAAGATCTGAAAATATTATAAAAAATAATTTATTATATAAATAATAATTTAATTTAACTAATTATAAGAAAATCCCGAATTTTTGAGGCGTTGCGTGTCAAGTGACGGAAAAATAACGCCATGCTTTGTGTCGTTACCAGAGTAAGGAAATGATAATATTAAATATTTCAACCCCTTATTACAATCTTCTATATCTTATTATTTATATGATACATAGTATATATGGATTATAGTTATATCTAATTAATTTTAAGTCACGCTGCGGTAGATAGAATTTTAACAATTAACCATCAATGTCTCGAAAATTGGACAGAAAATAGAAATCGGAGTGTTTAAACACTAAGAATTCTTATTTTGTAAACTAACATTCGGCCATGCTTTGCTGGATGGAGCTAAAAACTGAAAAAGATACTAATATATAAAAATAATTTAATTTAAACAAAATATTATACCGAAATTCATTTTTTAATAATATTTATTTAACTAAATAAAATAGCAATACCGCGGACACGTCCCACACAGGCGCGGTGGTAGCGCTTTGTAAAGTGGTCACGTACATTGAAACTTCTCGTGGAAATCTCAGACAACTTTTTCTGACAAATATTTTCTTATGTTTATTTATAATATAAATATAATTGTAATTTAAGAGGAGAATACGATATGTACGATAAGTACTTACGTACTTAATATGTTATATTTATTTGTACTACATTTACAAAAATGTGAATTTGATTTAAATTTTTACAAAAAATTATATTCGAAGCTTAAGGGCTCGAAAATATCGAGAGAGCAGTATGAAAAACACAAATTAATTTTATTTATTTTTTATTTACAGAAAATAGTGAAACGCCAACTTACTAATCTTTTATAGTTAATAGCACAACCACGTGCGGTGACCGAAACTTCTAAATAGCGGAGATTTTGTGGATTATACACGTACATACATACATTTACGTATATTTTACTTTCTATAAGCTTAAACCACGTTCTTGTTATATTAAAAAATCAAATCAAATCAATCAGCTTCAATCCTGCTGTGTGGGGGATACAGACAGATGGAACCTAGTGTTAAGATATCCGTTCTCCACCTTCTGTCGCATTTTTCGAGGCATTGCGTGTTGAGTGGCGGAACTCAATGGACTTTTGCCTTGGTGCCAGAGCGAAGAAATCAAAATATTAATAAATAATAACTCATTCCCTCGAGTGGGAATCAAACCTACAACCATCGATTAGCTTTATTAATAATTTATTTATTTTTTTTTGTTTATACTGGACTGGACTTATTTGAAAGGACAATATTATGAATTTGAACTTTTCCTTTATTTTTTTGCAAGTTTGCCTTCGTATGAAAATCCATAATTGTAGTTCCATGGGAACAGAAGAGGCTTTTGTTTATATTTATTCCTACCTAGAACGCTATACGACACCTTATAAACTTATAGAATTAAAACAACTAAGCCAAATACATATATTCATACAATCCCTAAGATTAGAATAACTTTTGTTATCGCTTAAGTAAATGAATTTGTTGAAATGAAATTTGGTAGGCTTTCCATAATTAAATTGTGTTCAGCATATTTAAAACAATTAATAGAAACTTCAGATGAATCTGTAACGATATCAAATTACTTTGTTCGCGTGTTTCCATTGTTTTCAAATGATAATATATATTATTTTTTAAGATCGTTTAGAAAGATATCTTTGACCAAATGCGAAGAGAGTGTTATAACACTAGGTTTGCTCTGCTAAGCATTATAACTTTTTTACCCACACCTATTTGTTTGTGAAGTTTTGCAGTACGTACTTAGGGATAAGTCACTTCGTTTCTTTTTAATTATAAATGTAATTTAATTAGTAAAAAAAGTTTTATTAATTAAGAGATTTTTTTTTTAATAAGACTAGTTAATTTTACAATACAGCATTTCAAAAAAAAAATCAAAATGACCTAAAAAAATACACATGATTATGTTTTCTATGATTCTTAAAATGTGAAAAAATAATATAAAACGAACAAAAAAAATATTATTTTGAGAGAAGTCGGAAAATAAATATTTTTTTAAGAAAAGTAAGAGTTATGGAGACACTCGTTTATTGTCCCCATATCCAAATTTCAACGACTTCCGCGATTGGTGCGAACACAAACGTGAAACTTAGCGTTACTTATATAACTTTGATGGGATCTGGTTTTCACTTAGAATTGAAGATTAAAAAAAATCTTTCTTTGTATATAATAATATAATAATATAACGTTTACCTGCGGCTTCGCTCCCATAGAGGTGAATAAGCAGACTGTAGTAGAGTAGAAAATTTAGGAATAGACAAGACCCTTCTCATTAATTTACATTATAAGCAGAGGAAACCTCGAGTCGAAACTCTCCTTTTTCCAACGTCCGCAATATTTTCTAGACTTTGATTGGTGAACATATTGTTTACATAGTTTCTTACTATTTATTTCCTTATTATCTAGCTGATTAGTAAATTTCATAACCTAATGTTTTCAACTATTTATCCAACTTCAGTCGTCATGAGGCAAGACGATCAGAACTCCAAATGGAAATCAAAAGGGAATTATGCAGTAACTGTCATTTCAGTTAGGCATTTGATTATTTTGTCAAAACAGATAGATAGCGTAAACGGTTGCATCTAATATTTAAATATATGCGTCCTCTTAACATTCCAGTCCAACACTTCATATATTTACTTAAGATTGGAACTTTTTGATGTACTTGTAATAAAATCAACTTTATTGAAGTAGAAATACGATTTTAAATGGCTTAGCCATGTCGAGTTAATTTAAAAATTAAGCGGTTCTGTTATAGATAAATCGTAACAAAGCGAAATTTTTCGGTCTTTATTCAAAGTTTATAAAGACCTGCATTTAATAATAGTTTTTGTGTTCACATATATTAAGTCTGTTCTGGCTTGTCACGTTATATAATAATATAAGTTTTAGTTATGCTGTAAAAATAAGTCTGTCTATATGTTTAGTGGTACACAAAAGGCTAGCATAAAATTAGATGTATGAAGAAATAGAATGCTTGGTAAATTTGAAATTGGGACCATTGTCTTCGATCTAAGTTAAGATAAAGTGCGGCGTTTAGTTCCGCCACTCAATAGACAATGTCTCGGCAATTGGACGGAAAGTGGGAAACGGAATGTCTTCTGGAATATTGTCTGGAAAAACACTAGGATTCAGCGTATAGCTAAAAAAAAATATCTTCCTCATAAATACGTAGAGTAGAAAGAACTTTGGAATAATTAATTTAATAATCAAATTATACTCGCTAAATTATTTATTAGTATCTGATAGACTATAAATTTAAGTAAACCAAAGTCACGCTACTAGTATTATTATAAAGAACTTATTAAAAACTTAAAATTCACGTTTACGTCACCGTTTTGACATAAAATAATGGCGGCCGATTAAAATAATCGCCATTCTATTATTGCTTTATGGGCCTTATCTATCTTTAACTTTTATTTTGTATTTGAAATATATGCAAATATGGTGGACTGTGAATGCTTTTTGTGTATCGGTTTACATAGAGCGAGAGAGGAATAAACTTGATATGATGATCATCGCAATTTTGTTTGTGTGGACTTTAAGATTATTTTTGCAGCTTCACGACAGATCCCGCATATAGTAGGTAAAGGGAACCTAGTGTTCGCTAAAGACACTCCGTTCGTTGGGATTTCGAAAAATCCTCTCATAGTACGCTCCCTAACGTACCTACATGAAAAATTTCAACTTTCTAATTCCAGTAGTCTGTGCCGTCTGTGCTTTGACTGTTAGTTCGTCAATAACAGAAGAAAGTAAAAACACAACTACAATAAAATCAGTTAAAAATTTATAAAAAAATCATCACCTGCATTACTGTACTATTCCGTACATATTTACACTTTCAAAGGAGAATTCTAATATGAATAGGCCTATCATAACCGTGTTATATAATATTCATAAATTCGTCTCTTCACTTTAGAGGCATATTATGTATGTATCATGAGTTTCTTCAGTGTATATTTGTAAGAATCCTTTTTTAGCTTCACGCTGTATCCCGCACATAGTAGGGTAGGCATAGGAAACTGGGGAAAGTGGGGACTGGAAATGTCTTAACGGGAACGAAGTGTCTTCACTAGGTTTCCAGGTTCCCTCTATCTACCTTGCTATATGCTGTCCACATCTTATTCTTATATTTAATTACTTAACATGGTTATTTATTCATAAACAATTAAATTACCAGACATGGCAATACATAAAATTTTCATACCGTCTCATGAAATATACGCAAATGCCATCTCTTAGTTAATAAATAAATAAAATATACAGGCGTTATAATCTCGCGATCCTTCCTGGCTGCCGTTTCGCTAAGATACCCGACGCCGCGCGCCGTTTATATTTTATATTCGCTCAAAATTCATACTACGGGCCGTGTTGACTTCACTTTGCTACCCTTTTGGAGGTTACTGTAAAGGCTAGTGTACGTTGAATGTTCATCTATATTTTTAATATTATAAAGCTGAAGAGTTTGCTTGGTTAAATTTATTAACTCAGGAACTACCGGTTGCAATTGAAAAATTCTTAATAATTATTATTATTTCCATTTACTTATGCGGGCGGGCTTTTTTTCAGCTTCACGTTGTATCCCGCATATAGCAGAGAGAACTTAGTGTTAAGACACTCCATTCCCCACTTTCCGTCGAGTGGCGGAAATCAACGCCGTTAAAAATCCCCCTTAACATAAATATAGACTATAAAAGGATATTAGATAGGTTAGGCACACCAGTGTTAGAGGATAGAATACTCCAAGCTCATATTAATTGAACCGCTCTCCTCGACGTTTGATTGCTCGAGCACGGTGCATGCTAATAGGATTATGCTTTCATTTACCATTTCCCTCGCCTTGTGTGATCTTAGTATATTAGGTATAAGCTTAAGTGTGCTATTAGTGGGGCTATAATTATATGTATAGGGTGTTCAATTTAGTTTAATTTGTTATTAATTAGTATTAGGTAAAATAAAGTATGAGGTTAATTTAAGAGTTGAAGTTTTTGGATTTATTAATTATAATTATGATGTATTTCTGTTCTGTTGTAAAAAAATACAGAAAAATTAGAATTACACAGTTCATCACATTGGGTGAATAGTATTTTGTACCTCTAACAACTTAAAAAAAATAGGCAGACGGAGCCTTAAGACACTCTTTTCCCCACGCATCGCCAAATTTGAGAGACATTGGAAATCGAACCCACAGTTTTGTAGGCTTCAAAATAAAAAGATTTTCTTCTAATTTATTCAAAATTAATCTAAGTGCTAGTGACATGTGGACACATCCCAACAAGCCCTTCCGGCTTAATGAATTTATGAAATGATCCCAGATTCTTTCCCGCTTTCCGGGACGTTGCAATTAAAGCACGGCTACACTTTTGTTATTTTTGTGTTTGACTTTGTGAATTTTCAGCTCTTTTTAATGAATGAACAAGTGTTTCAGTTTGAGATTTTCTTGAATTTAAATTAAATTGATGGTAATATTGAATAAGATTTGACATTTTGTCAGGTAAGGTAATGTCGGGTATATTTTTTTATTAATGACTGCATAAATTAATGTATAAATGAAAATGTTCTCCGCTTAAAACGCCTCAAATGAGGAACTGACCTGAACTGAATATTTTATACAAATGTGTTTTGGATGGTTAGGCAAATATCAGTGTTAAGCTTCTTCGATTAATGTGGATTTTCTTTGCCTTAGTTGTGATACACAGAAAAATTGGTACTATACATATATACTATGTTACTATTCTCATAAAATAATTCATACCCTTTGATGGATATCGTGGCTAAATAGTGGCAAAATATGATATGAATTCTCCAAGCATTGACACGAAGAAGAAGAAGATGGATATCGAACTCACAACTGCCCTGTTTATTCTTTCATCCACGACATACTAACACTAAAATATACTTATTTCTTAATATATGTTTTTTTTTCTTATAGAAATGACACCCAACTCTATATATATATATATACTGTATAATACGAGTATGTACTTGAAAACAGGTAAATGTTAATTTCCGGTAAATGTCACGAACTTCCTGTACACATAAGCTTATTAAGATACGCTTTTTGTATGTCTCATACAAATTTACTGGATCATAAGAAGAAAAATTTGGTTTACTTTGTCTTTATATTCATATGTTTTATATCGTTTCTGTATATTAATAAAAAAATATTTAAAAAATGTTTTTGTATTGGATAGTTCTTTTATCCAGTAAGTCTATAGAATATATTCATGTCACTTTATTTTTTATTTTAAATTATTTTGTCTCAATTGAATTGTTTTAATTTATCTTGATTCAACCTCATTCCCTTATCTTTTGCTTTCTGCCTTTTGAATAAAATAAAAGAAATCTGAGTAATTCGTCATTAGTTTTTTCTTATTTATAAGGAATACACAGATGCTCAAAATAAATAAAACAAGCACCTTAAACACATCTATAATTTTAAAGGTTTCTAAAATTAAATCTTATATGCTAAATTTGGTCAGAATATTTCGAAATAATCTAAGATTTCGTTAATTATTCTCGATAAAAGTATTATGTGAGTTTCGGGCCAGGATCACTCTCGGTACATTAGCTGAAGCTGAAGGTCAATTTAAATATGGCATTATGCTGCGAAATGGACGGGTGTTTAATAAAAGGCAAGTGATTAGTGATGTTCTTTTATGTAATATCGATGTTTGGATTAATAATTTGGATGTGATCGAAATATTATGTGAACGAATGCAATACCTGACTTTCTTTCTTTCTACTTTTCTTTTTGCTTCACACTTTATCCCTAGCAGTGGCGAGCGAGAACAGTGCGGTTTTTGGTTGATTTGGTTCTTAAATATTATTGATTGAGTAAATTAAAATAAATTTTATGCCTATTATTTAGTATTAGTAATAATGAAATCCCCTTAATTGCCTCATTAATGTATTAAACAGACAATAAATAATATACACTAATATATTATCACCATTTCACTCTAATAAGTATAAAAATTGAAACATTAACAATGATTAGAAGCTTCTAAAAACATTTATTTTATATAATGGCCGGAATGCTCTTATGGTTTACGGAACCTAAGCCGCAATCTCGGTTTATTTTACACCACGTGGTTTTTGTGTGAGACTTCGAGTGAACCAAGTAGGTTGTAAAGGAACAACGTGAAAGATATCGAGAAATTTGTAGATTTTCTGTGAAAAATTTCAATGAAAAAAATTAGCACTATAAGATAATAAAAAGCTGGTCGTGGCGCAAGCACTAGCTTGCGACTGGACTGTAAACGCGACAGGCGTGTATTGTGTGTGGATTCGATTCCCACTCGAAGAACTAAAATATTTAAATTTTCATTTTCATTGCTTTGGCAATGCGGCGTTGTGTTACGACACTCAAAACCCATTACCTTCAAAATTTAGCGAAAAGTGTTGAATGGAACGGAGTGTCTTAACACTAGGTTCCGGGATTTTATTTATTATTAAATATATATATATATATTCTGCCAAGTTTAGCATTTAACGTGAAGCAATACATTCCATAGCGTTAAATTCATCGTTAACGTCTTAAAAAGAGAAGAAAACGAACTGCACTGAAATAAAGCAAATATATAAAGTTAACATATCGATATTCGAAGAGTAACATCACTATTTTTTATGAAGAGTTCTGGAATTATGCTAAAACTCCTTTTTCATTACAGCCAGCTTAATAAGACATCCACTAACTTTGATACGGGTAGAGATATGAAAGGCGACCTGTGTTTTTACCTATGTATAGCATTATATACTACTTGTTACATGAGTATAATGTGTGGAACTAATTTAGAAGAAAAATGAAAAAGAAATTATATTTGGATGGTTTCCAAGGGCGTGGGTTTGAATCCCGCTGCATTGGAATTTTTATTCGTTTTCTTAAATATTATTCTGTCTTTATAGTGTAAAATGTTGAAAATATAATAAAGATTTTTATGAAGGCTGTAACATGAAATATATTTAACAATATAATTATGTTGTAAGTTTTTTTCTGATTTCGTTTCGTTTCCTGTTTTCCCAGCCTAGTAAGGCAGAGGGTACCTAGTGTTAAGATCACGACGTTTCCTATATTCATTCAATTTGTGAGACATTGCTTTTTGAATGGCGAAACTCAACGCCGCACTTTGTATTGTTTGTAAAATATTGTTTGATAATTTTTTACGTCATGCTTCGCCCCACTAATCACTAGCAATGAAATTTTATACTACAACTATTGCGTCTTTCCTTTACAGAAAAGATTCACACAAAGTTAAATTTAACTACTAAATTAAAGTAATAACATCCAAATCCATATTATTTTAAATAATACCGGAATATTAAATACATAAAGCCACTCATTATATTCGTTATTAAATATTCCGCCCCTAGCATGGGCCCGAATTGTCCGTAGCAAGAATTCGGCTAATACTCTTAGGGGTTATACAATTGAATATAATTTCAACCCCTAATAATTAGGGTGGGCTTGCACGTGATATATTTTGTTATAGCGCGGACATATGATATAGATTTGTATTTTTGCTTGCAGGTTCGATTCCTCAATTGATCTTGGACGATGCATTAATTTCATGATCAAAATCATAAGACAAAGTGCTGCAATGAGTGCCGCCACTCAACACATATTATTACAAAAAATTGGCGATGTTTGGGGCACAAAGGGTCTTAACACTTGTTAACCTCTGCTCTCCCTATTATATGAACCTAAAACAACCTAAAAAACTTCGTTATTTTTCAAGAAAATGAATTAAATTAAATAGTATGTATAGCATCTTCTACCAAAATATGTGAATATGAAAATTTCTAGATTTACAAAACCTAAATATTAAAGGTGAACTGTATATATAATGCAGTATGTTCATGTTATTTTATGTGTGGAAGCCGCGGGGTTTATATGAGAAATGCTTGGAAGATATAAAATGTTGTTTTATAGAATGCAGGTATGTAGCTCTAGAGACTGGATTTATTTTACTAGAAAAGAGAATATAGTGAAATCACTAAATACCTCTGCCTCTCTTACCACTCACTCTTACTTAATATTTATTAAGTAGACCTCGGTTGACCTTACCTCGGAGTACACAGTATGGATGATACTGAAGGAAGTTCGCGTAAAACATGAGAACCTTCTGAAGGACATGTATGCATAGACCGTAGGATGGCGCTCTATTCTTGCTAGCTAACAAAAACACTTTTTTTACTAGGTTTTTTTTTTCTATTTTCTTCATCATTATGCACAAATATATTGATGTGTCTAATAATAAATTATTTAGCAAAATTACTATCTATTTATAATATAGCTATCACAGGTTCTATTCCTATCTAATTAGAATATATGTAACCTTAAAGTTCAAGGCTATGCTATACAAAGCTATAAATTAAAACCAAGTATTGGGTGCAGTGGATAAAGATATTTACAAGGGATATTCAGATATTTTTGGGAAGATATTTTAATTCTACTTTACGACATATAATATTTTATTGTTATCATTAAAGCCTGCCATACATTAAACGGGTCGGCCGAAATCCGTCATCGTTTTCTATGCCCATATATTATAATATATGAATCCTGAGTATTAAATGGGTAGGAATAACTTTGTATGAACAATTTGCAATCATTTAATATTACTTTTTAATAATAAAGTGCCAGTAAAACATATGTGACGACGATTCTGAGCAGAAATATAACTCGAAGAAATTGTTTTAATACGTTTTTTGGTTTTTAATACAGTTTTTTTAAATATCTATAAATAAATATAATATCATAAGAGTCTGACTGTAAACACATAGATTGTGGGTTCGATTCGCATAGGATTATGTGTGTATTACTTATTATTTCTTAGTAGTGATAATAAACCTTGAGTGGCGGAACTCGTAACCAGATCGAGAAAATGAAAATATTAAATATTTAATTTCCTCGAGGAATCGAACCACAACCTGCCACGTTTATAATCACACACTAGTCCCTGCGCCACGACTGGCCTCTACTTTTTTTCTATTAAATCATGATAAAACGCCATAACCTCGCTTATTATTTCAAATCACGGACAATAACGCTATCGGTGGATACATCAATTAATAAAACATCGAACGAACGTTTTGACCTATTTCGATAGTAATATGTATATGTATTAATATATGAGTGGGTGCTTACTAGTTTTCTTTTATGTGTTTTCAGCTTATTTTTAATGTTAGTCAATTGGAAACGGATGTTTTTATTAATATATAGTATTAAAAAAATTTTTCTTCAGGAAAAAACCTCTCATAAGGTCGAAGCTCTTCATTATACGAAACAATTAATGTATATAGACTTAATAAAAATTCTTATAAGCTATTCAAAAATAAAAATATCAAAAATTTAATTCTATAAAACAATTCAGTATGTACTCACTGACAGTCTTTAGAAGCTAAGATCGATAGTTCTTACTTCAAAGTCATTATTCTTCATGCATACTCGAAGAGTGCTTAAACTTTTAATTCATCTCAGATCTGAGGCAGACTTGATCTTCAGTTTTCGATGATATTAGGTATAAATTTAACTTCTTTCCTATTTTATTAGAGGTCGTTATGGTGTTGATTGTGTCCACATACAGAAGAAAAAAGAATTATGGTAAAACACAATTTGGACTAAAGCATGTTTTTACAAATATGTATAATATGTTTTTTTTCTATCCTTTTCTTTAGGATCACGCTGTATCCCGGTTTACTTTCAGAGTAAGGAAATGAAAATATTAAATAATTCATTCCACCAACTAAGAACCGAACCCAAAACCGTTGCTTTTACAGTCACACGCTTGTGCTACTGCGCTACGGTTTCTTTAAATTTATATCTTTACTTATTTTATAAAATCATTTTCGCTCTAAAATCAAAACACAAATACAATACACCTTTAACAATAATACCATAAATGAAAAAAATACCTAGAAAAATAACCTTTTACGTAAAATAAATAATGAGGTTCGCGATGTAAAAAAAGCGGCGTCCACCTGTACCTGTACTCCACCTGTTTATTTTCACCGGATGTCGAGTTACAGCGTAAACAACAATATTTACAAACCAACGTATTTTCTACTCTCAACAAGCCACTGCTCAATATTTCTTCTATCGTAGCGACGTAAATAAGAGTTAAACTCACGTTACTAATCACTTTAAGGTGAATTTTCACTATAAAATTTCTGCTTTGTGTTCTGGTTTGAGGCAAAAACTGCTAAAAAAATATGAAATTCTTAGTGAAATTCACGCTTCATACGTGTTTTACATTAATATTCGTTGAAAATTCTTAACATTTTGGTCTAGCGAAGTAAGGAGAGGATTATATTATATTGAATAAGTATAAGAGCAAACATTGTCCCCTTCTTATACACTCATATACGACCACTGAGAGCTGATGGAGAAAATCCTATTGTTAAATATCTCACAGTGCCAAGAAAACCTAGAAAAAGCTAAGTCATATTAGTTGGTAGGATCTAACACCGTGTTTCTATAGTCAGGATAAAGAAAATATACCTTTATGTAGATACATAAAAAAAAGTCGAAATGAAATCGAAACCTACCGTCGTAGGTTATTCGTACATTTATCTCTGAACATAATGGAATCTTAACAATATTCTGCTAAAACACCAAACTTTCGATGAAGAATATTAGTTTAAAATAAACTGACAAAAGATAACTAACAAACTTATAGACTAAGTATATATTGGTTTTGACAAATGGGACGGAACTTTCCCAAGGGTCACGATTACAGTTGGAAGTTAAATTTGACACAAGTATTGATTGCTTGTGATGTTATCATCGCTTGTGGGTTAGTTGATAGTGGGGTGTGGTCAATTATGCCCACCCGTAGTTCAGACATTTGGCTGGAGAACTTATGTTCATTTTGTTTATGAGGTGAGCGTCTGATTGTGCACGTGATGGTTGTAGGTTCAATCGTAACTCGGGAAATGGTTATATTTATTTTCGTTTTCTACACCCTGGTAAGCAAAGCGCGGCGTTGAGTTCCGTCATGCAACGTGCAATGTCTTGAAAATTGGGCAGAAAGTGGGCAAAGAAGTGTCTGATCCATAGTCGTAACAAACTAACGTTCAATATTCAGGATATTGCGCTATATGTAGTGAAAATCAAATAAAATGGAAATAATGGAGATTGAACCTACAACCATCAAGCTTACAGTCAGACGCTGTCACACTCTACCACAATGGCCTGGTATCTGTATCAATTTAATGAAATCAATAACACCGTGGTTAGTGTAATTAAGACTAACCAACGTTGATTAAATATGATATGCTTTATATTTGTACTTTCACTATAAGGTTCATAGAACGGAAACCTGACTCCCTGATCTAATATTAAGTCCTACACTCTAAGAGTGCTTCAGCCAATTTTATTAGTGTACCTAAATACTACCAAAAATACACACCTGAGTGATGGAACTCTACGCTACGACTTGTGAACAGATAAGTTAAAAAACAGGGAAATTATGAAAAAATCGTTTCTTCAAATAGTTATCAAAGCCTGGATTATGGGATTGGTTGAACCCGTTTCCAGTCAGACACTGTCTTTTATGCCACGATCGGCAAGCTACGTTGGTAAAAAAAAACAAGTAAAGAAAAATAAAAATAACAATTGTATTACAGATGACAGTTATTTTCTTATTATTTGTGCAAACAAGTTGTTATTTTCTTTAGAAAAATGTCTTTAAGAAGCGAAATAATTGTAAACAAGGCCATTTCAAACAAAGAAATCGCAAATACTGACAAAGTAGAGTTTGTTTTGTGAATTGTGTAATTCCTAAAAAAGCTTATTATTTTGTTTTTACTTTATTCTGATTAAATTTAAAATTATATAAATATAAAAGAAATATATGAACCTGAATGCTAGTAGTACAAATGTTCTGGTATTTAAATAAAATAAGAAAGGACAGACTGCAAAGATCAGCGTAAATGACCTATAATCGAAAGTTCGCTTTCAAGTCAAGTAATTTTTATATTACATATATTTATTGAGTAAAGTAATAAGCGGCTTTAAGTTCTGTTACCGAAATATACATAGTCTCGATTTGAACAGTTATTTCTAAAAGTAAAAATGTAAAAATAATCACACAAGCAAAATATAGACTAGGCCGTACATTTATTTATATCTGCCCTAGTATATTATACCTAAGTATATATGACTTATATAATTTTTCTTCATAATAATAATATTTTTTTCGTCTTTTGTAAAAGGAGGAGGTTCTCAATTCGACCGTATTTTTTATGTTTGTTACTTTAGAACTTTCGAATGGGTGGATCGACTTTAATAATAATGCTTATTGAATCGTCAATTACATAAAAAATGTCAATAGTATCAGCTCTACAGGAAGCTACCACCGGTCTATTGAGAACTGCTATTGAAACGTGGAACGGAGTGCTTTATCACTAGTTTCCCAGGTCACCTTTACATACCCTGCTATATATGTGAAACTAAAGTTTTGTGACTATATACACATAGTTTCTACCTTGAACGAGGTAAGTATTTTTTGATATTAAAGTTGCCAAATTAATTGGAATCATTTAAATATGTAAAAGTAAGAAAACACTGTTTACATTTTTCATTTCACATTCACGTTATTACATAGAATAACATAAGTTATAACAAACGTAAACTCTTGAAACATATTATATAACATCGAGTAATACACAAAATGGCACCACATTATTGAACGAAAATATCTCCAGTCACATTCCACGTGATATCAAGAGTAGAGCAATAAAATAAAGATTTGCTTTTACAATTGAAATTCCGTCGAGTTTAATTTTGAAGTAATTTCATTATTTCATTCCTTTATCTCATAAACAAGAGTAAAAATGTCTTTGTTTTGGCAGTCTGTGGGATGAAAAAAACGTTTTTGAGCGTGATTCTGTTTCTGTCTAATGAAAATCTATTCCAATTTTGATGGTAATATATTATAGTTTTTTTTCGTCCATACGGGAATTCTGGATATTCAACCCGCATGGGCGGATGGAACGGAGTGTCTTAACAGTACGTTTTTTTGCCTACCCTACAATATGCGGGATACAGTTTTAATTTATTGATTGATTAATTTCGCTTTCTATGTTTCTGTCACGAACTAGTCATCTACATCATAGCATCATAACATCATAGCAACCTGGGAGCTTAGTGTTAAGGATACTCCGTTCCAATTAAGATACTTTCGTTGCCCGCTTTCCGCTTAATTCAGAGAATTCTGATTCCAGTCGTAGTAGCGCAGGGGCATAAACGTGCGAATATTGTGTTCGCAACAGATTGTGGGTACAATTCCTACTTGAGGAAATGAAATATTTTATATTTTAATTTTCTCTCTCTGATAACGACGTAAAGCACGGCATTGAGTTTCTCTCCGAATTCGGCGAAGTTTTTACATTCGATGATAGTAATTCTAAGTTTTTAGATTTTATTTACAATACGCCACAAGACACTAAATATTAAAAGCTAGAATACGAAAATCTGTTTATTCTACATTTTTAATAACACTACGGCTTAAAACTCTGCCGTGTTAGTGTAATATGAGACTGAGAGAAATTTTCATAACTTTTTATTAGACGAGTTTAAAAGTTTCTGTTGTCGTAGGTTTTAGTCTTAAGCGTAGTACAACAACTGGTACTTATATTACTTATAAACTGTTCACTTGGTTAAATTTTCCATTCAAATTTTCCTTAAGAAAAGTTGTAGATGGATGATTATGATGTTGAAGATTTTCTTCATCAGAGATTACTGTTTTATTATCACTCACTTTTCCGCTGTTCAGTGAGATGAATGAGGAACGGAGTGTCTTACAGCTAGGTTCCCTCTGCCTATTCTGCTATACAAATAATATGAAATTCATCAAAACAATAAATATTTTTAATATGGTAGATAAACGAGGCGTGGAGGCGAGTCGTGGTGAATCAATACATAAAGCTTCCAGAATTCGGAGGAAAGTGGGGAACGGCAGTGTCTTAATGGGAACGAAATGTTTTAACATTAGATTGTCAGTAGGAACATTGCTATACACGGGATACAGCGTGAAGCTAATAAAAATATCTGTGGAAGCTGAACCTATTACGTTATATATTATTATCCACTCTGCAATACAAATAAAATAAACATAAAGAAATACAAGCAATAAAAACACACCGTAGTAGAGGCATTGTCTAAAAGGCTTTCGTTGAAATAGTGTAGGAGTCAAGAGTAAGTGGCTTCATGCGTTACTTTACTACCGTAGTAATTTTATTATGCCGATTTTGATTGAGCTTTCATTTGTTCCCGAAAGTTTATATATAAACATAGTCTGTCTATAAAAGCGACGGCTGTATGTTTAATTGTGTTATGTTTAATTTAAAATGTGTATATTTAATTCTCATGTGTGGGAATCGAACTCCCACACATGAGAATTAAATATTTAATATTTTCATTTCCCCGCTTTATGCGTTTCAGCGGAAAATGGGCAACTTTTAACGACGAGAATCGAATCCACAATCATCACAGTTTACAAACTGTGAATTCAAATTAATTTAGGCAGTAAATTAATTCATATTGTATTTATTTAAACAAAATGAATGATAAACATTTAAATTAATAGTGATATTCAAACATATATTAAAAACACGTGTAATAAATGTCAAATTACGAAATTTTGCATAAAATAGATATTAAGAACAGCAAAAATAAAATAATAATAAAACAGGTTAAGGCTTTGTTTGGAATATAATATTTACGTTGAATAAATGTTTGTGAACATTACAAAGTTGTATTCATTTGGAAAAACATTAAATAGAGAGACCTAAACGAAGAACATAATGACACATATGTCTATGATATAACACTAGCACTAGTCGCAGGTTCAAATCAGGGCTCTATATTGTAATCTATCTATATATATAAATTAATTTTTAACAAAAACAAAAACCGACTTCTAACACAACGAACTAAAAAGTGAAAAATAATAATACAAAGATTTTATAATTTTGAAGTCGGTGCCAAGTAAAACAAACAGGCTTAGTAATTAGGTATTGTAGTAAGGGTGTTGTAGCATTAGTTTGACACCGACTTCAACATTATAAAATCTTTGTATAATTATTTTTCACTTTTTAGTTCGTTGTGTTAGAAGTCGGTTTTTTTTTTTGTCAAAAATTAATTTATTTTACGATTTTTAGTGATGGGTAGATCTTAAAATGATGCTTCTTGAACGAGTGGTGATGGTGGTGGTAGTGGTTGTCAACGAGTGGTTGTGATTGTTCTATGTAAAACTTCATTTAATTAGCTATTATTTTTGTGCAAAGTTACATTTTGGTATATTGACAAGAACA
>JAKRZM010000999.1:781328-861845 GCA_036379175.1 Heliconius cydno galanthus
TATAAAAGGACTTGTCCTCACTGACTGAGGTAAGACGCACGCACAGCCGTAACCGCTGTGCGTAGAAACGTGAAATTTGGACAGATATTTACTTTTGTAATCTGGACATCCACTAAGAAGGGATTTTGAAAAATCTTAAGAAGGGATTTTGAAAGATCTTAAAGGGGTGAAATAGGGGTTGAAAGTTTGTATGGAAAAAAAATTAAATCTGCGCTGATTTTTATGAAATTTGAAATTCAGACTCTTAAAAATATTTCATTAAACACGTGTTTCATCATTTTTTAGAATTCATCCCCTAAGGTTGCAAATAAGGCGTTAACGTTGTATAGAAAAATCTGTAAATCGTCACCGATTTATATAAAATTTGGAACTTAGACTCTTAAAAATAATTCAGTGAACACGTGTTTCATGGTTTACTAGAATTCACCCCTAAGGGTCCGCTAGTCTATACTAATATCATAAAGACAAAGAGTTTGTTTGGCTATTGGGAAAATGTATATCACATTTTACCGATAACTTTTCTAAAAAACGAAAAGCGGAGAACGCAGTCACTTCTAGGCTTTATAAATCGTCGTCAAAAGAAGAACAATAACAAAAGAATATAAGTAAAAAGAGATCATTAGAGTTATATAGTATACTTAAAGAGTTCCTCAGAGTTTTAATTACAACAAACTGAAAGTACCTACAGATAAAGCCTTAAAATAAAGTAGCCACTTTTACATTCAATTCAGTCGTAAAAAACGCGTAAAACGAAACTAATGATGTTATAATGTTGTATTCGTGTCGAAACCAGCCGTAAATTTTTGTTTGAATTTAAAATACAACTTGAATTCTGAATGTAAAGATGTGTAGATAACAACCTCTGTTATCTACGAAATGCAAGATGTAAGGCTGTGGCGATAAGAGCCATTCAGGGTGAGCTTTACTTTGAAACGCGATTAAAACTTTTGTGCTTGTTTTGTGATAGTGTGATGAGTGTGTCGTATTAGAACGTCTTTAATACACATTTCTATTTTTTCTAAGCTACACGCTGTATGTCTAACTGGGTTGCCAGAGAGAATGGAGCGACAAAAGTTAGAGACTACATATCTAACGAGGCCAAAGAGCCTCGGGTGCTGTCATCAATCTCTTTATAAATGCTTTCCGCGTGGTCCTGTTTTTCACAACGTCTTAACGTTAGGTTGCCTAGAGTAGGCAGGAAACCTAGGGGCTGTATGTGGGATACAGCGTGAAGCTAAAAAGACTATACTTTTTGGATATATGTAACTTTAAAAATATTCGTATGAAAATTATAATATAAGATGTTAGAAAACATAATAATCTATGAACTGTATCCTATTTTCTTTTTTTTTATTTTTCAGCTCTCTTTTTCTTATTTGATTTGAAAAATATATTTAAATTTTATTGAATCTACTACCACCTTTATATTTCAGTAGACACCAGCCACCAGACAATTTATTTGTTCACTTCCGTGACTCACTGAGATGGCCAAGCGACTCGACTAGTAAAGAATTAATCACAAGACTGATTCATTACACGTCCCCTGGACTATTGGTCGCAGTGCCCGTACTGCCATGTTTCTAATTTGGTATGTGTAGTTCAATTTGTTAGTGTAGGAGGCAGTGATTGATAAATTAGAAATCCAGGGTTTGGTTTCCACGCGTGTTGAATGGCTTTGTTATTTGTACTTTATGCTTCGTTTAGCAGAGCGAAGAAATTATAATTTTAGCTTCACGCCGTATCCCGCACATAGCAGGGAAGGATGAGGTAGAGGTAGGTACCTATCTAGCGTTAAGACATTCTGCCTCCATTAAGCCTTCCGTTTATGACTTTCCCCGAAATTCTGGACGCATTGCGTGTTGAGCAGTGGAACTCAACGCAGCCCTTTGCCTCGTTACCAAAGCGAGGAAATGAAAATATGAAATATTTATTTTCATTTCCTCAAGTGGGAAACGAATCCACAACCTGCCACGTTTACGTGCACACTTGTACCCCAGAGTCACGACTGGCTTAATAAAATAATTCCATCCATTCCAATAATGAGATCCAACCCAAATCCATTGCGTTTACAGTCGCTGTCCAACACAACGACCCGAACGAAATGAATAAAATTTTTAAAATCATAAAAGTTTCACCTAAAAAAAAATTCAAATGTGAAGCAAATATTTGTATTTCCAGTTTAAAAGTCATGTCAGTGCCGTTCAGTATGAGTGCACCATCAAAAATCCATTAGAAAACGTGCGTTGTTTCCGAACTATTGGGCGGGCGTACTGCAGCATGGCAGCATGGCAGGGCAGGAGAATACGAATGGGTGAAACGGAAAGGTTTTTCCGTTGTTCCAAAACGATAGATTGTTTTTCGCTCGGCTAATTTTTCGTTTGCTCTACGTTAGTGTATGTAGAGTCAGATTTTTAGTGCTTTTTTTTGTTAACTTTGGATTTAGTTAGAGATTTCTAACCCGTTCTCAGAGTTAAAAATATTACTCACTAAGAATAATATATTTTGTTAATTGTTATGTAAGTCAGTCTGCTGCAAAATCGACTAGAGTTGTAGATTCGATCCCCACTCGAGGAAACAACTTTAATTAAACTTACGCTCTGGGGTCGAGGCAAAGCGCGGCGTTGAGTGCCACCAACGCAACGTGGAGAACAGATTTTCTTCACACTAGGTTGTCTCTGCCTGCTCTGCTGTGTGCGGGATACAGCATGAAGCTGATTTATTTTTTTATGAAAAAAATTTGATTTGGTAAAAATATAGTTCTCTAAAATAAAAATTGTATTTTGAATGTTAACACGTGTACGTGCGTGTACAACTAAAACATTCGAATATACAAATCTTTTATATACACTTTATTTTAGTTTGAACCAAATGTACGCAGTTATATTTAATGCTCATTTCAGGCAAAGAGAACCTTGTTAAGATACTCCGTGCCCATTAATACTTCGTTTCGTTACTTTCTGGAGACATTGCATGATAAGTGGTAAAACTCAACGCCGTGATTTGCCTGTTACCAGAGGGTAGAAACGAGAATATTATTTTTTTTCGATTGGGAATCGAACCAATAATCTGTTGTGTTTACAGTTGCACGCTTGTGATCTACGATTGGTTTACTGTGTATTTTAGGTATTCCTAATATTAATCATCGCTCGCAAACTGCTATTCATTTATAAAGACAATCTGTTGAAGGGAGCTAAAGTTTCAAACGTTTAACAGTACGCAGGGGAATACATTTCGCTAAATCCTTATCCTCTAATACCTGATAGAAGTTGATACTGAAAGTTATTGTGCCAATATTTTTATTGTTTTCTATTACAGAAAATCACTTATAACGTAAGAAAATAATGTTTGTAAGTATTTCGCACGTAAATGTTCATAAGCTATTGATAGTCTTGTGGTCTTTTAGTACTCCCCTAAGCTTTAGTCTAGAAGTTTTAGCTGCGCCATATCTGTCAGTCATTTAGTAACAGAAGGGTTATATCAAAATCAGGTGCACTTCGTTACAGTGCCATAAGATAAAGAACGGCGTATAATGTCTTATGGGTACCTATAGTATAGAAAGGAGTGCTTAAACACCAGGTTCCCAGGTTGTCTGCGTAAAACGTTTTGTGCAGCATAAAGCACGAAGCTAAAAAAGAAAGAAATGTACAAAGAAAAGAAAAGTTTTAAATAAATAAAGTAGGGTAGAAGTTTGGGATTTTCTCTAGTCATATATTTTTCATTTCCATTTTTGTATTTAAAGTTTCAGTACTATATGTTTAAAAATAATATTATTTTAATTACTATATGTTAATAAATATGCCGGCGGCGGTAAAAAGTTTGTATGTATGTACAATATAAGTTGTACTAAGTTTGGCATACATCGTCTTCCAAGAAGTTGTTTATGATCTAAAAGCGATATAATAAAGAAGCTAGATCAACACAACTGGTAGAAAATTACACAAAGATGTTACTACTCGTAAGACAATTAAATAAGTAAGTCATCAAATAAAAGGTCAGGGTTTGAGTGTAATGGCGAAGTCTGTGAGTTCGATGCCCACTCGAGGGAGTACCCTACCCTCTATTTGCCGGGACATCGCGTGAAATTTAAAAAAAAAAACAAAGAAAAAGTAGGTTAAATGGCAAACGGTAGTTATTTTTTCTAGTTAACTTCTTATTTTTCCAATATATTTCATTTTTATGCTATATTAAAAAAATAAGAAAATATAAAGTCTAAAGCTTTTTAGATTTTTCCCTTGTCATAGTATAATCTGTTATTTGTTTGCTAAAGTGTAAAGTGGGTTCAAAGTGAGGTATGGAAATACTTAGAGCGTATAAGAGTAAATGGACTTAGAAATGGAATTAGTTCTTTTTTGCATCAGGCTGTATCCCGCATATGCCATCAGGCAGGGAACCTGGGAACCTAGTCTTAAAAAGTATTTTCTCGACTTCCACTAGTAATATAATAATTGAAATCGAACCCGCGACCTATAATCCTACATACAATATTTGGCAGTGCTAACCAAACGCTTCCACGAACAACTGACACATTGATTGATAATATTGTATGTATTACTTTATGTTAGTGCGAATTACAATGTAACTTATGGCTAATGTACTTGAAGCGTGCCAGAACCGCTGTTATTATGAGGTTGTCATACTGTTAATCGTGTAATAAGGAATGACTCATTCGCAAAGTTAGTTGGTGTTGAACAGCTAATGGTGGGCTGGTCTGGATATATGGTGAGTTATAGGCTTTATCGTAGTTAAAAGTTTGTGTGCATTTTATAAGTTAATTACATTTTTTTAGTTTGATGCTATATCCCGAACATAGCAGGGTAGGGAACCTGGGAACTTAGTGACGTGAAGTGAAAGTTAAGTGAACTAAGACGGAGTGTTTGATGTTGTCATTGAGATACTTCTGTTCATCATTTCCTGTCGAATTCAAGAGGCATTAGTGGAACTCAACGCCGAGCGTTTCGTTCGTTACCAGAGCGAGGTAATGAAAATATCAAATAGTTAATTTCCATGAGTGGAAATCGAACACACAACCTCACATGTTCACAGTTACACGCTTGTAACAGCGCCTGTGCCGTGACAGCTTTTCGTTTTTGTACGCGTTTCATTTAGGTAACATATAAAACTTATAATGAAAACTAAATGAAATCTCGTATAGTAAGACTGCACCCTGCCGAGTCATTGTCCGGGGGGTGAATTACATATCTTTGTGGAGTAAGCAGAAACTCGCTTATGAATATTGTTACTGTATCCGCAGTGTTAATAAATAAGGGACCCCACTGCTGCTTAGTTGGTATATACAATTGAGGGCATCGTGGTATTTTGAACGCGACGTTTGTAGGTTCGACTCCCATTCGGGAACGTTGAATTAATTTTATTTCGTCGTTCTGGACCATGGGAAACAGAGTTCTAACAGAGTCCTATGTGCATAAATTAACAACAACTACAAATTATAGTTGTGAGTTCAATTCTATGTGCTTATATTTACAACATATATTTATATTTTTCTGCTTTAATAAAGTTCGGAATAGATTTTCACAACAAATATATAATTTATTTAATGAGGTGTGCTTATATTATGAAAATTAAAATCAAGTTGAATATAAAGAATAAACGTTATTGTCGGCTTTACATAGAAATAATTTAAAAATTGGCTGCCAAGTTATGCCAGGCACGAAAATTAGTTGCGGATCATAACACCGCACCACTTTCTAGGTCCCGTCTACTTTTTAGAATCTAATAGCTCTTCGATAGCTCCACAAAAAGTGAAAAGAAAAGAATTTTAAATAATAATATAAGTATATTTAGTATAAAGATATAAGTATATATAAATGAGATAAAATATATCGGCTTTCTTCAACATCTCTTACATATGGGATCTGTATTTCGAACGAACGACAGTTAACACGCTAAAGCTTGCCACAGAGTATTTTCAATAGATATCTTAAACCTCAAATCGCTTACCATTTACAGTGAATTATTACAGAACTCAACGCCGCGCTTTGCCTCGACACCAGAGGAAAGAAATGGAAATATAAACGTAAATAAATATTTAACTTCCTCGAGTAGAGATCGAACCCACAACCGTTGCATTACAGTCACACCCTTGTGTCACTGCGCCATGACGGCTTCTGTTGTTTTAAATGTTCCCTTATGTAAACATTTGTATTTTACCTTTTTTTTATTATTATATGAAAAAACTGACTGAATTGTAATCAAGCTTTTAAACGAATTCTAAAGAAAATATTTTTATGAATGAATACTAGCAAAATGAAAAGGCGTATTAAGATGAAAAATAGATCTGATTTTTAGTTACATTTTTAGAAATATAACTAATAAAGCTTTTATTTTAAGGTCCAGTTTCGTGAAGCAGTTTTTAAGCTATGTAAGGATCTAGAAAGGCAGACAGAGGAATTCCAATGATAAATGTAGCCGCACCATCTTAGCGTAGTAGTCTGATCGAAAACTTTAGGTAACAAGTTGGAATATACGTCTAAAAAGAACTATTCATACACTTAGGTACTATAGTTATTTTGCTAGCTTAGTAAGAAAAACAGCGGTGTTAAATCGTAGTATAGCAAAAAATATCTTTAAACCGACGAGTGATGCCATAGATGAAATCTAGTGTAAAATAATATCTAAAAACTCAATTCACTCTGTTAAAAATACTCTACGGTGTATGAATTTTCGTATACACCGTTACTCTTTCACAACGCCTCATTTCTGGCGCAAACAACTATAGGACCACTTGTATTTTTCTTGTTTTCGCTTTTCTAAGATATTTTTTTTGCCTTTTTTACTCAAAGGAGCGTTCACTCCCCTAATGTGTTGTCGGGCTATCACAGCTGATTGCGATGTGAGAAATTCCTACATGCTTTTTTCCAATCTTGTTCTATTTAGACGTTTTCGTTCGCTGTTTCTTATGAAATATATAACTCTTGTGTTTTTTTTTTGTATGTATTTTATGTGTGTGTTAGAATATGATTGTGGTACAATCTGTGTATTAGTGTAGAGTGTTTGACTTTTTTGTTTCTTTTCGTTCTGGCGTAGTGTTGAGTACCGCCACTCAAACGCAATACCTACAGAATTCGGAGGAAAGTGGTGGCGGCGGAGTGTTTTAACCATAGGTTCCCAAGTCTCCTTTTCCTCTATCCGTTGCATACAGCGTGGAGCTGTAAAAAGATAATTGTAAGAAATATTAAAGATAAATTAACAATAAAAATAGACAATATTTTATAAAGATAAATAATGGTCCCTTGAAATAAACTAAAACAGTATATAAAAGATTCAAATTCGGCGTGGCAGCAATTTTTCTTGACACTGTTACAAAAGAGAAAAACGATACATTTGTCAGTGGAAAAAATAAGAAAGGAAGAGAGCAACTAATTGTTTTTATTTAGAAGTTAAATTCGTACTATTATTATAAAGGTTTAGAGTTAGTTTCGTTAAGCACGCTAATCTTAGGAACTATCAATACAAATCGAAAAGTTATTTTAGGGAGATTTTTAGATTTTAGAATGCGATTCTAACATAAATTGAAATTCTAATATAAAATGAAATAATAAATAAATCAGCTCCACGCTCACAGCAGCTCTCCCGCAAACAGTACCCTGCTGTTGTACAGTGCTGTAGAGGGTACCTAGTGTTAAGACACTCTGTATCTCACTTACAGCCGATTTTTTTATTGCCAATTGAGTGGCGGAACTCAACACCGGCTTTTGCCTTGGCGCAAAGCGAAGATATGAAAATATTAAAAAATAATAATTTATTCCCTCGAGTGAAAATGAAATATTGTTCTAATACACGTGGGAATATTACGATATTATTCAAAATTAGACGTGTTTCATACTAAAATTATACATTCATCCGACCTCTGCAGCCATAATATTATATGCTAAGAACAGACTGACAGTTATTTCTTGACATTTGAACTCGAGATTCTTTTCTATATAACTTTTATGTGTTATAAAAAAATTATGGCTTGTCCATATTTGGTAATTTAATAAATAAAAAATCGGAAAAGATTTTATTAGTATAGAATCTATAATTAACAGGTATCCTTATTTACACTGCAGGTATCTTCATATTTATCTTGGTCATTGAGGTCGTTCGTGGCGCAGTGTTACAGCATGTAACGTCCATGTGTCATAAAAAATCAGTCAGATCAGTTAATCAGAGGACCTTATCTCCTAAAGTGTTAAGGCACTCCGTTCCTCACTAAACGATGAATTTTTAAAAACATTGCGTGTTAAATGGCGGAACTGAACTCCGCGTCTCGTCTACCAGATCCGTTAAATGAAAATAAATAAAACATTCCGTCCAATAAAGATTGAACCCACAAAAGTCGTGTTTACAATGAAACGTTTTCCTACTGCGTCACTATGGCCTTAGATAATAAATATTGTAATATATCAATCTAAGTTATTTCTATAAGGAAAAGGGCAAAGTTACTAATACAATATTTGCGTAACCACGTGTATCTGATCATCCAATCCCCGTATTTGCGGTTATACGAGCCACTCCATGGATTGACTCCCTTCGTAATATGAGTGTAGAGCGCTTGTGCGTAGAGGTCTCGTTTAGGAGGAAAAAGAGAGAACAAGAAAAAATATGTATGTAATTTCTCTATTTTATCTTCTTTTTTTATTAGACTAAATTTAATTTAAAATTATGCCTGTAGTTTTGTGGCGCTTTATTGAACGTACATACATTACATTTACATTTGAAATAATATTTTGTTTAATAATATATGCACTTACTTCCAAAGAGTAGATAGACCGATCGGGGCATCGCGTTCTCACTTTTTTCCTACCTTCCAAAAAAGAGGAGTTGGTGATTGTCCTCAGTCTGAAGGTACAAAACTCCTTAGTTACAAACATAAAACGCAGCGTTTACCGCTACAACTAAGAATGTTTTAACCAGTATTTTCTAATCAAACAGAAAGAAGAAAACATGGTGATATAACACTAAATCACTTAACTTTAGAAAAAAGAAACATATGAAAAGAAAAAAAAACCGATACAATTTCTACATGTAAGTAGTCTATACTCGAGCAAATATGAACATATTCATGATTCGACCAGATTTCCTCCTGGCCAATGATTTTTAAATTTACCTCCGACTGGGGAGTATTTTTTCATACGAACGCGGGATAAAAAATAAATTAGATACCCATATACGAGTACCTTCCTATCCCAGGGCTTTGAATAAAGTACGGTGTGGAATAATTTGTAGATTGTATTTGTAGGTTCTGTACCTACTTTAACTTCTTGTTGATACTTAGTTGTGCCTTTTGCCTTGACACGGTAGGGGTGGTGAATTGTTTTCTTTTTTAATTCATGTTTGAAATTTTCTATGAAGGTGTAAAAAAAATTTATAACGTTCAGAATTTGTACATATCTGCGTTTGTACATATCTGCGTCTAAAGTAAGTTATTTTAAGGCGATGGTTGCTAATTTAAATTTTATTTTTAGTCCAAAGTCTAGCTCAGTAGATCAGAGTGACAAGACTTTTCTCTGGACTGCCCTAACACCCGGCAATATGCCTACTAGGCATCAAGTACCTACGCATCATAATAAAAAATATTGCATAATTAAGTTGGATAAGAAATTAAAATCAATATTGTACTTATAAATTGACCTGTGTTTTATTTTAAAATTCTAAGCATATTTTTTCGTATCCACATCGTTTTTCACTTTAAACTTGTAAAACAAGTACCCAAAATCTATCCCCGTATAGTTTATATAATGAAGCCTTCTCTAATCATAATGAAACCGTTACCGCGTCACGACTACGTCTAACAAGCGTGTGTTTCCTTGAAAAGTTCATTTTATAAGGCAAAGGGGAATAAAATGAAACTTGTCCTGGTTACGGCGAAGTTGACGCTAGTAGACGTTTGGGAGGCGTGTTATCATCATGTAATTTAATAACTTTAATTTAAGTTTTGAAATTACCATCTTTTGTCTTAGAATAGTGTGAAATGGAATTGGATTTGGTTTCTTGTTGAATGTTTTTGTTATATCTTTATTAATGGGGAATATCTCTCTATATCACGTATATAAATGTCAAAAGAATGTTTCTACTCATAGTGCTCACATTGATTAATCTAAATCCAACCTCTGTAAGCTATTCTAGCGTATATTGCCAGTCTGAAAATATGTATAGAGACGTTCTATCGTAATTTGTTATTGTTTAATTTTTTTTTTTATATATATTTGTTATTTCTATATAATCATATACATAAGAATCAATTGTTAATTATTTGGGTTCCGTACCCAAACCCAAACGTAATTTTTGCCGTTTTTATAGAAAATGATACAAAGCCTACGAACGTTTTTTTCATCTATATACACTAGATAACTTCGTTTTTTTAGAGCACCAAAGGAACTGAATCTCTGTGTCTTGCACTCGCTAAAGGTTTATAGATCATAAATAAATATGAAAAAAAAACTTTACATATTTCTTATGGATATATATTATCATGTCATGAGAGTGTATCTGCCTTATATATTATGTTTGTATTAAAATATAAACAAATTCTATAATAGGATTTGAACCTGAAAAAGGACTGAACCTTTTAAAAGCGCTACGATGCTGTCTAATTTATTTGAAACATGCGTGATAAATCATAACGTTCTTTCATACAAATGGTTGTCATTAGAGAAGACCTTTACAAAGCTAAAAAGTGATGTACTAATGCCACTTAATGAGGTATTGACAGCTTCAATTCATTTGCTATTACAAGGTGACAAATAATGAAGACTTACAAAATATTCATGTATTTTTTTTATATTCCGTATATTATTTATTTTATTATATAAGGCTTGGCAGAGGCTAGGAACCAGTCTCAAGATACTAAGTTCCCTACATACTGCCCAATTTCCGACATATTATGTGTTGAATGGTGGAACTCAACGCTGCTTGGATCACCAGAGAGAGGAAACGAAAATAGTCTATTTCTTCGGGTGGGAGTGCTGTGCCAGGAGAGGCTCACTATAAATAATGGTCTCATTATAATGTGACTAGCTTCGTTATATGAATAAAGCCTCTTGTTGCATAATATATTTCAATTCAAATTGATTTAAATTCACAATCGTGAATTTAATTTTTTTTTTAAATTGTTAACACGACGAGTTGTAGGTTCGATTTCCATTCAAGGAGGTTAAATATTTTATATTTTCATTTCTCTCTGGTTTTCAAGGCAAAGTAGTAACTTACAACATTTCTAAAAATAAAAAAAACTAAAATTTCTATAACATAAAAAAGGGAATATTGCGTGAAAATAAAAAAAGAATTTTACTTTCTACTCCAGATCCTTAAGGCCATCTTAACTTTTGCTGAATTCACTCAAACTTATACCAAATTCATAATATCTATCCCCTTCCAATAAAGCCTAAGGTCGTGTAAATGTGCAATAAAACAGACGAGAGGAAATCAATAGATTCTTAAACGCACCTTCTCAAGGAATACTTGATGCTGCTTCAAAAAAAAATGTATAGCATGTACTTAATTGGGAGAAACGAATATACACTTTATTTTATCGTAATTAAAGCTGACATTTCCGTAGAATATTTTCTAATATATGACGTTTAATAGGTGGGGTAAAAGTTTCAGATGTATTTTTGCAACCCTCGGTGTGTTTTATAGAGGTCTCCTAACAGGGTAGAATGTTTGATAAGAAATGGATAAAGGAATTGTAGGCTTATCGTTATTGAATTGAAATTGTTAGTCCAAAGCTAAGTTGATATCGAGATTTTTTCATAATATAAAGATTGGAGAACTATTCTCCATTTTCCTATTATATATTTTTTGAAGTTTCATGCTGCATTCCTCATATAGCAGGATAGGCAGGGGGGCCTAGTAGGAGGACACTCTGGTCTAAATCGGGTGCGGTGACGGCCCCAATAAAAAATATGATATAGTCAAAAATGACTGCCACCCTGCTGGACGTATTTTTAAGCAGTTTAAACACATTACGCTGTTTGACTTGGTTAAGTTATGAGCATGGTTTGTGTGGATCTGCAATTTTTTATATTTATAACTTCAATTATGAGGGCTTTTAGCAGATTTTAAAAAATCTTTTGCTTTTTGTATTAGCGTTATGTGGAAAAAATGCAGGGGCGTGCAGAGATAGATAGAGAGATTTTCTTAAAATCTTTATATAAAAAACTAGATTTTAAATCTATTCAACACTGTTCGCACCAAGCCACTCCGGATATCCAACCGTTTATTTACTCGTATATATAAGTATAAATATTTATTGACTGCCTCCGTTTACGTTCTCACCATTTATCTTTATTACAATAATATCAGTGTCGTTACGTTTTCATCCACTTTTACCCTTTCATCCGGTTTTATCTGCGTTCATCCACTCCGTGTCAATACGGTTTATCGATTCAACCGTTCATTCATTATTTGCAGGTGGAAATTTAAAGGTGGACATTCAAAGGATTTCGAAGTTTATAGAGTAGATGTGTTATAGTGCTCGTATGGAAAGCGGTAGGGACTATTTTAATTAATATATTTGCATTAATTTTTATTATTTTTTATTTCGCTTCCACGTTTAATAGTAGGATATGGAGGGAGAACTAATAGAAACTCGACGTCGTAGCAACATCGTCCCGTCTAATTATAATATATTTAAGAAATTACTATACATATTTCTGGCTACTATAGTACGCAATATGTACACTAATTACTGACGTTAGAATTGGACATGATATTTAAAATAAAATTTCATTCGCATCCAAAATATATGTATAACATAAATTGATACTTAAAATATGGTTTTGGAAGGATTCTTTTAAGATACGTTTTCAAACTCAATTATCTATTTTATATACAAGATCTTTGAAAGTTTCTAGCAGCTCTTTTCTAGTTTTAGCAGCTTCTAACCGATACTAATAGTATAAAAACAAAGAGTTTGTTTTGATCACACACTAATTTCAAGAAGTAATAGTTCTTTCATTTTTTTTAATTTCAAACATCTTTTTTGTTTTGGATAGTTTACTTATAGCGTAAGAATGTAAGGCTATACTTGTATTGAGGCCCATTGTACCTGCGGGCGCTTAGAATATGTCGTCAATGTTATAAGTACAACTTATATTTATTTATATTTCCATTTCTTCACTTTTGTTTTGAAGTAAAATGGGGTGTTGAGCTCCCCCACTCAACACGCAATGCCTACAGAATTCGGCGGAAAGTGGAGAACAGAGTGTCTTAACTTTCCTCTGCCTACCTAGCTGTGTGCAGGATACGACGTGAAGCTGATTTAATATGATTTGATAAATTTATATTTATTTCCATTTAACTATGTTAAAATAGTACATTTTTGATAAAAATATTAATTTTAATTAAAAAAAAAATATATGTAGTTAACGAATATACATTATCCTCTTTTTTGATAAAAGAATCGTTAATTAATACATAAATTAAAACTGAACGGCATCAGTTGTCACTTAAAAGCCGTATTCATGTCACATTTAATAAACGCAGACAGCTTCCGCCAATAATTTTATAGTGCCTCACATTTTTCTTTTATGATTTATTTATTCCTTACATCATATTTTATATAATTGTGGGATTTTTAACATTTTAAAAGTGTTATTACCACATCTAGAGAATATTTACGGGGTTAAGCTCCGGCAAACAAGAAATAGAAAAGAATAAAGAAAAAAGTAATATCAGATTAGGCTTAATATTCGTTATATATCAACTATATTGGTTCCTTTGGTGATCTTATATTTGATATAATTATAAAATACGGCGTTAAGTTTCGCTACCCGCGATATTAGAAACTTGACGCCTACATTACATGTAACGTATAAAGACAATAATCTTTAACTTCAGTAGTTAGTTACAAGGTAAGTGAGAATAAAGAAACAACGCCCGATATTGGATCATCACGAATGCCATTATGTGAGTTTTTATTGGAAAACTTTCGGTAACAAATTCTCTGTGACTTGCAAAGAAAACGACTTGGAATATTCCGATAATGCTGTGGTTTATTCTTGAAGCTTTCTTTTTAAATTATTTGTTTAAGCATCACTCTGCAAACTGCAGAGTAGTGGAGTGCCACCACATCGTATCCAGATGGTGAGGATGATATTTGAGCTCGTGATTTACTGTGCAGTGACAAAGTTCGGCGGAAGGTACCAAGTCAAGATGGTCCCTTAAACACTCCTCACGATAAATATATGTAGAGAACGCAGAGCGAGGAGACATGCCTGTGCAAAGACAAAGTTTGTAAGCCTTTCAGAGATTATTGGGTCCCCGACGATTCGAGCCTAAACAGCCCTACGTTATATTCGATACGGGTACCCCTGTATCAGCTTGAACCATTTGATCAGCTCAGAGATGAGAACAGTGACGCCGAACTTGAACGCTATACAGTGCTAAATAGGGTTTTGGAGGGAAGTAATGTCTTGCTCTGTTGATAACCATTCGTGTCTTTGAGGCCAACTTGATCTTGTTTTCTGGATGATCGCAATACTGGGAGTAACTCGAAACGTTAAGGCCCAATATGCTCACAATGGGTGTGGCTTTAAGAAAATTGTTCTCAAAAATTGGTGACACTACAAATGGCGTTTTCTTAGTGGTTAACACGCAAATGTTAACGTTTTTGTTTTAAAATTATTAGACCTATATATATTTATACAATAGTACAATAATATATAGCCTAAATCTTTAGGCTATATCACATTATTAACTAATTATTGAATTTCACATTGAATATCTATAGTAGTTCAGCTAAACTATTGGAAATAACATATTCATTCATGCATGATAGATATTTTTCCATTACATATTACATAATAAATCTTGTCAATATCTTTCCAATTTATCTAATAAAATTCAAAGACAACATAAACTAAACGAGAAAATCATTATAAAGGCTGAATTTCAACAATCAAAATTACCTTTCAGTAGGGAAACTTATAGCAAACTTGTGCATAAGTAATTAAAGTTATAAACTTATAGTTTTGTATCCGCCCGAGGTCTTCCAAATTCTGACCGGTTCATATAATATTTGGAGTTATGTTTGGGAAATTTGTTGTTATTTAGTTATAGGGGAATTTAATATTTAAGGTGATTGTAAGGTATAAGCAGATTTAAGTCTTGTATAAGATTCTTTGATAATATGTTGTTTTTAAGAAGCAGGATACGCAGAGGGAACCTAGTATTAAGAGACTACGTTCCCCATCTGTGATCATCGAGAGATTTTAATAATAAGATAATTGGCAAAACTCAACGCCGCGCTTTGTCTTCTTACCAAAGCGAGGAAATGAACATACTAAATTCCTCTGAGTGGGAATCAAACCCACAAACATCAGATTTATAGTCATACGCTAAAACGTAGCCCCACGACTTGTAATACTTATACGAGTTGTATTAGAAATAATTTACACAATGATTAATGGTATTATTTTGCAATATTCGATGTTGAACCTGCTACCTTCACACATACCTTTAGGTTCAACTTCCATTATAAATAACTTCATTATTTAACAATATAACCGACTTTACTTACCCATTCTGACACATGGTCGATTACACGTCCCTTAGAAGCTTTTGAGGTTGCGGTCACATCAAAGGATTGACTAATGTATGGCGTTAACACTGAAATAACGTGTTCATTTTTGTACAGTGAAAACTTTTATTTTAGCTAGATTTGAATCCGAATGAACATGTTTTCTTTTAATTAATTTTAATTAAAGGAAAACATATTCATTTGAGTTAATTCAAATAGCAGCTTTTTCCCGCATAGCAAGGTACGCGGAAGTTAGTGTTAAGACACTCCGTTACCCACGCATCGCCCAACTTTAGAGATATAAATTGAGTTTTCTCTTACCGAAGTGAGAATATGAAAATAGCTTAAAATACAATAAAGAAATAAAAAAAAATAAACTTGATGAAATATGCTAGTAATTAGGTGACATTCTTTGCGATTCAGTTTTCCATCAAAAATAAACAATATAATTTAATAATGTAATGTTTAATATTTTAATTGTATGTTTAGACCTAGGGTTATAACGTGTACTTGTGGAATATTGTTATATCATTTTCTAATAAATATTTTGTATTGTTTCAGGTATAGCAGCTGTTTGTTGTTCTAATTGTAAGCTATTTTGTTCAGCTTCACGCTGTATCCCGCGTACACCAGTATAGTAATAGAGAACCGTAGTAATTAAGCCACTCCCTTCCCCACGCACCACGTAGTTTTCGAGACACTGCGTGTTGCGCAGCGTTAAGCGGAACCTAACGCTGCGCAACGTCTTGTTACCAGAGTAAGAAAATAAAAATAATTAATCCCCCCCAAACAAGGATCGAACTCACAACTGTCGCCTTTACGGTCACACTCAAAGTAACCCTTACATACAATACCAACTCTAAAACACATCAAAATCAATAACACAAAGCTACAAATAGAAACTGTTAGCTTTTATTAATTGCTCCTCGTTTGTTCCAACAGTCGGTGAAGACATGTATTGCTCTGTAACAAACGGTCGGCCCTCAATACCAATACTAATATGGGGAGTGGGTACGCCGCGAAATATTAATGTACTAGCGACCTCGCGGCTTCGCCCGCTCGCGCTTCTTATAATTATTGTTATACTGTAGCCAAATTATGTTATATAATCTTTGTATATATATTACGTTCAATTGTTTATAATATTATAAAAGGCCGTCGTAGTCGTAGTGGTTGTGAGGTCGATTCCCACTCAAGGAAAAAATTATAGAAAATAGCAAATTACGTAAAATAGAACGAGAGATATCCCTTTCTTGTTCTAGTAAGTTTTTGGAGAATAAAAAACGGCAGATCGGCAACATTTAGTAGTATTTTTGTAGTAATAGATGTTTACGTTAGTGATATCTATTCGTAACTGCGTACACAGTGAGTAACACGTAATACAGTCAGGGTAAAATTCGTGAATGAAATAAAAATCCTACATCTAAACCGTTGAGGTATCTTGATTAATTTAGGTATGAGTTTGCTTAGGTTAAGTTTTCAGATTCCCTCTCTCTACTCAGCTATGGGGCGGCGCATACAATACAGGATATTTAAATTTTAGCGAAAAGTAGAGAAAGAAGTAATAATTCTTGCTTATAAAATGCGATAAAAACTTGAAGATAAAATTAATATTCCCAAATACAAAGTTTGTCACTAAAAATAATTCAGTCATCAGCCGATTACCTAGTTCAAAGAACATAGTAGGTACGACTTATAAACTGAGATAAGAAAATTTCAACTTTTCCACGCACTTCGATCATTAAGTTTTGCAGAATGTATACATTAACCCAAAAGTTTGACGGTCCCCTTGATTAAAACGAGGTCTTTTATGTAAGAAAAAAATATATAATACAAACATAGTTATATATATATCTTCCATTCGGTATTCTTTTCCCAATTTTCCTGATATCCCATAGGAATCAAATTATTTTTGCTTTTTTAAGTAAATTGCTATAGGATCGATAGAGATGTGACTTTAGATACGATTGAATGTCACGCTAATTGGGAAGTATAATCTTATTTCTATATATATAGTAAAATTGTAACTGATCGTTGTCTGTACATGGAAGATATACTAAAACTTACTACAAATCACTGCATTTTTTTTTCTCTGTTTCTCTGTGCACGCCAATCTTAGTAACGGCTCAGCAATATACATGCAGTTTTTACTATTATGATAGTATTATGAGTACATTAAAGTATTTCAGATTAGTAAGTCGTTAGTTGATAGTGTAAGATCTATGATTTTTACGGTTTTTTATAAATTAAACATACATTTTTTAAACATATACTCGTATTTTTAATTTGATTATTATTTTTTATATTTTAAAAACCGGCGTTTCAGATAACGGACATAAGACATAAATTATATTAAACTCATTAAGAAATTAAAATTAAAATAACATAAATACATACATATATTATACGTACTTTAAATTAATATAGTTCAAAAATGTTGAACTATTTTATTCCCACAACAAATAGTTGTATATCCCTAATTTATCTCGCAACTACTGTTAACCAAATAAGGCATTTAGAGGCAGCGCTTAGGATCGTAACTTATCCATTTATGTGACACACGGATTAAATAATCATTAAATGGATTTTTTTAGCTTTACGCAGAATTCTGTGTATAGCAGAGTATGTAGAAAGACCCCTGTGCTAAGACCAGTGGGGGTCACCCAATTTTCGAGATATTAGTGATTTCACACTTAATTCGCGAAATTTTAGCTAAATTTCGACATTGACGACATTGCATAGGCAAAGTATGCCTAGCCGTATTCAGGAAAAACATAAAGTAATTCAAAATAAAACGTTCGCTAAAATTGAGGCAGCCTTGGCGCAGTGGCACAGCATGTAACTGTGAAAACCGCAACAATTGTGGATTCGATTCCGAAAAATGAATTTCATTTTTTCTTTTACATATTCTGCACGTCGCAGGAGTGTGGTTGAGTTTCCTCGCATGTTTTAAATCCGGCGTGTGGGATAAACATTTTAAGTGCTTTAACACAACATTCCCTCTGCATACCCAACATATAGCAATGTCGGGAGAGGAAAGCAGAGAGCAGAGAGAACACATTATGTGGGTGGTACAGCGTAAAACTAAAAAAAAAACAAAAAATTAAGAAATAACCTCCACAGCGGTGTGTCGTATACTTTCGTATTTCTCATCTGAACATTTATAAGCGTTTGTTCGAGCGTCTCGACGATTGACGTTTATTTTTTCACTTTGCCAGTTTTACGCGCTTAGATTAAGTCGTTGTTTTTTTCTTTTTTTCTGTTTACATTTCAATATATTGGTTATCGATTCGAAGTCAATTTATGTTTATTGTGCTTTCCATTAGGCGTTCCAGTTTTTGGGCATTATTTTAACTTTAATTTTTTTTCTATTACTTTGTTTATGATTCTAAGTACGGTATGCATCATGAATCGTGTTGATTTAGGTTGATTTTGTGTGTAATGGATATTAGGGTCACTAGTTCTATTATCATCTTTTTTTATAGGTTTCCGCTGTATCTCACATATAGCATTGTAGGCAGGGGAAACTTAGTGTCAAGACATTTCGTTACCCACTCCCCGTGCTAATTTCAAGATTAAAAGAGAGAATTGCGTATAACGCCACACATTGTCTTGTCGCCACAGCAAGAATATAAAAATACTTTATTTTTGCTTCATAATTAAGTGTTTTTCCTGGCAAATGAAGCAATATGGTAAACACTTTAAAACATCTATCTTCAAACATTTTTGTCTTCACAAAATTAACATTTGAAGTGTTATTGCCGAAACATACTGCATGTAGGTTAATTCTCACACATTAGCATAATAGCTCGACCGAGCACCAAACTTGCAACCATTACGACGACAAGCACGTAAAAGACATCATAAATATTAAAAGCTATACATATATTAAATATTATTATATTAATTTTGATTTAATAGGTTTAAATTTCCATTTATCTTATTATATTTTTTATTAATTTTGTTGGAAATTTCTCGACTTTCGACTCTTTTGAGCAGATGGTTGGTGAGTAATGGATATAATTTCACCCGGTTGACGGCAATTGCGTAAGGTAATAGAATCTATAAAAAATATTAAAAAAATGTTCTTTTTTTATTTTCCTTTCTTCAATTTTTTATACAGACTTCAAAATTATAAAATCTTTCTTTAATTATTTTTCGAAAGCGTCGGTGGGCGAGTCTGACTCGCACTTAACCGTTTTTTTAATACCTTTTAAGATACTCTGAAGAAACTACAACGTCTTGTCACACTATATATGCAAATTAGAAGGCTCTTTAAGGCACACTATGCCATGTACCAAGATTTAATGTCTAGAAGTAATTAAGCTCGCTCACCCATCCCGTCAATAAACTACTACAACTACAACTAGAGCGTTGTAGAAAGCAATATAGTAATGATAATGTGCTCTTGTATTACGCTGTAGTCTTGAAGTGTTTATACTGCTATGAATGAATTTTGTTACGTTAATTAAGTTGCATTCAATGGTTTCATCTAATAAAAGCTAGAACGTGTAGTGGCGTATTATATTCTCCAATATTTGGAGAAATTGGGAAAGGAGAGTCTTAACACCAGGTTTTTGGTGAAGCTGAAAAGATTTTCCTCGACCGCATACTGAAATGGTAATATAGGGCTCATTTTAAATATTTGAGGTTACTCTGGCCACAGGTAGAGCGGGTTGCATATAGACGAATAGAGTTGTAATAATCTATACCATAACTAAAATGTGTAGGTTAATAATATAATTAATAAAAAAAAGAAATAAAACAATATTATAAATATAATTTAAAATAATATTTAATTTATAGTTTACGATAAATATAATCCTACAAATAATAGTTTAGTTCAGTCATTTAATTAAGCGTGCCGTTCACAAGTAATATTAAATTAACGTAATATACCGTAGGTAAAACACGCAGATATAAAATATATTTATTGAACATAATTTAATAATTATAAGTAATCACAAACAATTAAAATACACAATATTTTAATTTAAAAGAAATAATAACATAGTAAGTTTTTATATTACAAAATGTCTTGTTGGCTGAATAAGCTGCTGTCTACGTCAAAATTAAAAAAGAAAGAAAGAGAAGGAAGATGTGAAGGATAGTTGTTCAAAAATGTTTAGAGAAGTTTTAATTTATAATTAATTTTTATTTATTTATATTTTATTTTATATTTAAAAGCACGAGTGAATATCGTTTTTATAAGCATAGGCTATATTCGAGGCTAGTTAGATAAGTTATAAGTGCTTTTACTTTTTATAATTGCTTGTTTTGGAATACTTCGTCGGTAAGTTTTTAATAGCTTATAGTTATTATTAAAACAAAGAAGAGCAATATTAATGCACATAATGTCATTAATATACACAGATAAATATTATTTAATTTTAAGTTAAAATAAATACATAACGATGTTTTAGGAGGAATGTAAAATTACAATTATATTAATGTACGTAGAACACTTACTGCCATCTTTGTTAGATGCGTGGGTATGAATCGTGAAATTAAAGTTATATAGGTTTGGTAAATTATATTTATATACAGATAAAAACTATTACAACTATAAAATTTTAATATTTTTTTAATAACTGAATCCATCACGTATAAATAACGAACGGTATATAAAAACAGAAAGTAAAACATTAAAAAACACCTTGTGAAGAAAATTTGTCAAAAAGAGTCAAATAAAAAACACACTTTTTAATTATGTTAATGTTGTTATTTAAATGCAATATTTAATCGATAGAAGTGATTGATATAGCGTCCTATCGCTTTGGAGCTGAACTGTTGGTCGAGGAACTATCAATTATTATAATTTGAATGTTCTGAAGACGTGTTGTTTTTTAAATGGGAATTATTTATGGGGTCCCGTGGCATGCTGTTTTTGATTTGTTCCATAATGAATGATGATTTGATTAAATATTTAAGATTTAAATAAAACAAAAAAAATGCTGCGCACATTTTGATGGGATATATCAGCGTTGGTGGTGAGACACTCCGTTTCCCTATAGTTTTAATTTTTATTTTAAATAGAGTTTTTGAGTCATTGAATAGAATCGCGGAACTCAACCCCGCGCTACGATATCGACTATAATACAAATATCATGATAGAACGAAAATAACTGTGATGTATCACAAATTTATTTTTTCTTACTCTTTATAGCGTACGCGCATCTTTCACTTTCTTTGACGAAAGACATTGCATGTTCCGTGGCGGAACTGAACGCCTCGTTTGTTTACCAGAATGTAGAATAAAACAATTTAAATATAATTAATTGTTCCCTCGAGTGGGAATCGAACCCACAGTCATCGCGCTTACCACTGCGTCACGAAGGCCTCCAATAAATATTATTACGTACTATGAAATGTAGTTTTAACAAATTAGCTACTGTGGATGAAGGCCAATAAATTATTATACATGTTGCCAATTAAAATCTAATGCTCGAAGATTTCGTATCGGAAGGCTGATTGGTTTCGATTATGTGAGAATTTATTACTGTGAACTAAAACAAGATCGAAATTAATTACGAAATTTCGCAAACAACTTTGAAGCTTTTTTTGTTAGTTTTTATTAAAAGTGTTTGATAGTAGTGTTATTTTTACACATTAGGTTGCCTCTGCTTACGTTTCCTATATGCGTAAAGCTGAAAAATAACAACTTTAATTTTACCGGCATAGTTTAACTAATGACGGCGTTGAGCCCCGTTACTTAGCATACAATGTAGCAGAGCCCAAGCCCATAAAATATCAAAATATATAAAACATAACGATACAAGCAAACATATTCAGTTCAATGTGAGTCAACGCGACGCCGCGTCTAAACTTTTACAATTATACTAACCATCAATATAAAGTAGGGTGAAGGGTAAACAACCTAAATGTTATTACTTTAGGTCTGTAATCTGTGGAAAGTTTGAAATTTCAATTTATTTTGCCGTTTCTACTCAATTTTCTGGGTGTTGAGTTGAAAAGATAGTGACAAATCACTTTATATTTAATTTTTTCTATAGGCTTATTAAGAAAGCGGTTTCTTGATTTTTACCACAAGCGGAGGGAACATGGGAATCGAAAGTTGCCAAGTTGCTGTTGACACTCCGGCTTCCGACTCCCCACTTTATGCCGAATACTCGAAGGCATTGCTTCTTGAGGGGGCAGAACTCAATACCGCGTCTGGCTACCAGAGAGAGAAAATGAAAATTATATATATTGTTAGCGTACTCTTGTAAATGTGGGTAGATTTAGGTGAAAAAGACAATAAAAGCAGTGGAATTGTGTCAAACGGACACAGTTGCTCGTAGGCGGAAGCCCTCATTGTAAGGTATCTAGTGTGTAGTGTTGTTATTGAGTGATACATGTCACTTATTGTAATTACGTGGAACTTCTATCCGAGTACGTTGGAAACATATAGACGATATGTGTTTTTATCGTGTTTATTTTAAAAACGTTAACCGTTTCCATTTTCTAACAATATATATATCATCCCCCCAAGTTAGAATCGACTCCACAACCGTCGCGGCGCGCTGGTACCCCTGCGCTACAACGGCCTCGCCGTAATTTATTTTTTTCTTTTTCAGCTCATTTTCACTCACTTTCACTCACTTTTAAAATCCCATTGGGTTTCTAGTTTTTATGATAATTATTTTATTAAACCTATCTACGTAAAATAGACTTGTGATGTTTACTTTTATTATATTCGTATTATGTTAAAGAATAATATACAAAACTTTGGCAATTTCACTAAGCTTTGAACCAGAGCATAAAGCCGAAACAGGTCAGGTCGAAGTGTAAACAGTTGAATATTCCTAGCGTCTAGTGTTGATCGTCCAGTTTAGTTGAAATTTCATATTGATATAGCCAAAAAATTATAAATATTCGGAATATTTTTTTTATTAAGTTAAATAGTAAATGGATTTACAATAGGATAGTAGGGAAGAATGAGTTAAGACACTCCGTTCTTTTAGATTAAGAATCATTCAACGTCAGAGATATTTCGTTGAGTGTGAACTTCTGCCTATCCTGTCATGTGCGGGATACCGCGTGAAGCTAAAAAAAACACTTTTGAAATATACATATGTATATACATTTATACATGTAAGTATCACATAAACGTACCTACTCGTGCTTTCGACAGAGCAACGTCAAAACTTTTACAATTACACTAAACGATAAAAGGCATAACGTGACGGCGTTACGGGACGGGTCAAGGGTAAGCACTGATGCTTCAAGCTCCAGAGAGTTGGCAGGGAATTTGACAAATGAAAAAAATATATTATTCGTTTTTAATGTTTTGTTTGAATATGATTATTTTTTGGTATATGTACTGTATGTATAAAAAAATGTTTTAGTGATAAATCACTTTGATGACAGCTTCGCGGTCTTTCCCGCATAACATGTAAGCAGAGGAAACCCAGTGCTAAGACACTTCCTTCCCCATACACTGCCTAATTTTCGAGATATTGCATATTGGGTTGCGGAACACAATGCCGCGGCTTATCTTTTCATCTTATTGACGTCTGTATGGATGCGACATACATTGTAGCTCCCAAACGGATGAATCGATTTTGATTGTGTTTTTTTGTTTGAAAATTATGCTAGAAATTTTTTATCAGGGATTTTTGATTATTAATTTTATCAAAGCTGTCATTAGAGCAAAGAAATGAAAATATTAATAAATAATAATTCATTTCGCAGTTTACAGTCACACGTTTGTGCTCCTGCGTCTCAGCGGCCTCGTTGTTATGGGTTTCTATTAAGTAACAAAAAAAGTCACATATTGGAAATTGAACCCATAACCATATTGCATTCATTAATACCGAAACTGTCCCACAGCGGCAACTCTCACATTGAATACACTCATAAATAATCTTAAACCAGAAAAAAAAACACGCTGTATAATTTACGAATAAAACCTATAACATTACAATTTTCAATCTCCTTTGCCCTTAAACCCGTAAATATTATACTTTCTACGACAAATTCATTTAATAAATTGCTCAAAACATGCGCTTTAGTTCGCATAAAGAATTTTTCTATCGTTCAATTGAATTACAGCTCTATACTTATGTTTCTAGGGTTTAATTTCTCCTATATACAGACAGCTTGAATAACCAAATGAAATATCTGTTTAATGTGTTTCTTAATTGATATAAAAGTCAGATTTAGATGCATTTGTATACGTACTTATATCAATAAGATTTAGTGTGATGTCACTACGTTCACATCTTGTTCTTTGGTAACAAGTAAGAAGCCTTAGAAAAAAATTATAACTCTATACTTTCTCATGGACTTCTCGTTCGCCTCTCTAATTTAGAGGTATTCTTGCGATAGAAGGTTTCCTTCGCGTTCCTCTCTTTCTATTTGAATTTCTTTCGTTTTTTCAGTTACAGCTATTTTTTATGAAGTTAGAATAAACCTTTATAAATGAAAAATTACCATCTCGATATGACTTTCGATGTTCGAGAAAATTGTAAACTAACATATGCACATTTACGAAACTTAGATTTGACCCTCCAAGCAGTTAACTAAACGAATGTTCATAATTTTTATTGACCACCTTTCCTGATGTCACAAAACTCTAACAGGTTAACTATTGGTCGATTAGCGACGTCGTCTATCAATTTGCCACAAATTTATATTAAAATTAAATGAATACATCAACATTATCATGTTTAATGTATGTATCTCCTATGATGTATAGGTGGAGACCGTGGTTTCGTAATGTTTTATTTATTTGTGCCACCATGTTGAAATTTGTAGCTTGTTTTTAGTGTAAAATGGATATGAGAAAATTTTAAAACAGATAAATAATTACTGTTAGGTAGGTTTGCTTAAAGGATGTCTATACAGTTTTTAATAAAGACTTTGGACCATTCTGTCCAATTTACTGCCTGAATAGATAATTTCCCGACGAGGCAAACCGGCACAGCGTCTTACAGTGAATACAGCGGTAGTGGGTTCGATTATCAATTTGAAATTGAGCATTGTATTTTTTTTTACAATACTGCTAACAGCATCATTTATAAAGGTCATGTAGAATGAGCCTATACTCTATACTTTTTAGGTTCAATTTCTACTTTTTATTATGTTATCATATATATCATATTTTATCTATAGTGTTTTCAAGTGAACAGATTAAAATATAATCGGCGAATTTTATTGGATAGGGTGTCACAGCGGGAGGCGATGTCCCTTGTCGTGCGAACAAGGCAATAAGTTACAAGTTAAAAGTTATACTTTTATTATGATTTGCTAAGATTTTAAAATATTTTTCTGTATGTCGATTGTTTGGTTTTTTATATTTTTTTGATTAAGACACTTTTGTTCCCCATTTTGCGCCGAGTTCTTGAGGCATAACGTGTTAAGTGGCGGAATTTAACTCCACATTGTTTGTTATCATAAAAAAGCTTGTAATAAAACTAAGGTATAGTTACACAACGAGTTCGTTGATCAAAAAAAATCATTGATCTTTTTTATATAACTTGAAATACACTCCAAGTGCAACAAACTGCGATCTCTCACCAGATCTCTTTAAATTACATTATATTTTACGTCCCCTTTGACAAATTGCGTGTTTTACGATCACATGTCACACCCCACCTACGGGTACACCGGGCTAGTACCTACGTGCCAACGGCCAGATGATAATAAACTTTATTGAAAGGATCAGAGCCAAATAGTTTTTCTCTCAATTCGATTTTTCCTCTATTCAAATATTTGGAAACTTTTTGTATTTTACAGTATATAATAGTTTGTGTATTAATAATCTATATGATATATGTATAGGTATGTATGGAGGTTGGTCCCTGTAGTCAAATGAAAATATGTAATTAGCTGTAATAAGTAACACTGACCACAGGTATATTGGGTTACATCGAATTACTCATATTTTTAATACTTCGCTCTTGGTAACAGGTTCAACATTAGATTCCCTATGCGTTTCCTGCTATGTGCCAAATGCAGCATGAAGCTAAAACAATAATAATTATATTTATAGTCATGTCTGAGTATAAATGTGATGGTTCAGCCCTCACCGGAGGGAATAATTGAAGTATATACTTACTACTCAACACGCATCATCTCGAGTATTAGGACACTATATTCTGCAGGTGTCCAGGTGATTGAGTGACAGACCTCAAAGACTCAATTGGTCGTTTTTCCAAAGTGAGAAAATGAAAACACTTAATTTCCCTGCATGCAATTGAACGTACAACCGCCGTTAACGTTCGCTATCACTTTCACTTCTTTAATTTAATCGATTGTATTTGTGTCAGGTAAATTTGCATTCAATAAACACGGAGAGTTTCCGTATCTTCGAATAAGGTAAATATAAAATAATAATATGTATCATATTTTATTTAATTTGTACGAAGAGATTCAAATATTTATTTTGGAAAATAATTAATATTTTATTAAAATAAATTCTTTTATGATTTTAATAGTAATCTTGTGTTAAGTATCGCTTATTCCTGTCAGAAGTGGATGGGTGTTCGAACGATTCTAATCTTATCTAATAGTATATTTTACTGTATATCTCCAGCAGATTAGTTGACAATTGGAGCTTTATATTCAGGACAGCAGCCAAATTCATATATTATGCTAAAAATCCATTTTAAAAAACGAAAGAATAATAAAAGAGAGCGAAATAAGAGATCTGATAACTAATTTATATTGTTTTGACTATTGATAGTGCAATATCGAACTACCTTATCAAAATAGGGAAATAATTCACGTGGGGCTGACACCACTGGAGTTCTCCAGCTCCTACAGTGGTCTCCTTGTGCAAATCAGTAATCATACTGAAAGAGACCGCGGATCAGATTTATGAGTCCAGTGCTAATTACTACTCACGCATCTTCATTCTCCCCTTCTACCACCCCTGAAAACGATACTTGCGCCTTTGCCGCATCAGTATGCGTCAGTCAGCCACTGCGCCATGGTGGCCTCAATTACGATTGATATATTAAAATCCATCACACATTAATTTGATAAACGTTGACTACAGATATACAGTTATAGTATACTTTAACGAAACAAGCCTTGACGATCAAAAACTTCGAAACCATCTGCCCTTTAAACCTTATAAAAATGTTAATTTAACGACCATCATTAAGACAATTTTAATATATTTTATATACATATATAGCAAATTAATTAATTGGTATCAATTGATTAGTTACACTTTAAATACGAATAATAATTTGTTTGGACGCTGTCGTGTTGCAGTTGCGATAGTCTTTACTGACGGCGATTCTTGTTGTTCTTTTTTGGGTCAGGTTACGCGAAACAGCGTTAAGTTTAGCATCTCAAGAGCTGTCTCAACTTGAAATGTTTTTGGTTTTGATTACGCAACCCAGCGTAATTAGCGGGAAAAGTAATGAAACATACGTACTATACGATTACTACCTTTTTTAGGAGGTTAAAAAAATCGAATTGCTTCCAATCCGATTGTTTTTTTTTTTGTTTCATGTTAGTTACCTCAGAACTTTTGACTAGCTAAACCGATTTTAATGGTTCTTTTTTAATTTTCAGTCAGTTTTTTAGTCAGTTTTCTTGTTCAAAATCATAATTATTAGAGGATCGTTATCATTTATTTAGTTAACTTAACTAGCTAACTAACATAACTACAAACAATAAAAAAGGATATAAAGAAACATGAAACTTTATGTTCAAAGGATAATTCTTTCCAAACGAGTTTGGTACACATTGTAAATCTAAAAGCCAAGAAATCATATTTAAAAAGTATAATAAGTTAATTTTTAATAGGAAAATATTTACCAGAATATTGCAAAGCGAAGGCTAATTTTCATCTATTTTCGAATTGCAGCCTTGAAGATTTTAATTAAAAATCTCGATAGTTCCATGCTGCCTGCTGTTGTTGAGGTAGTTTTTTTGTTTTCCCTTTTTCTTTTATCTTTATAGAGGAATTTAAAATTTTAAAATACAATATAACAGTATAATAATTGTGCTCTTAGTTTTAAATATCTTGTTTTAAGACTATAAAGGCATATTACCTTCGAACAATTTTATATTAACTTTTTATTTTAATTCTGCCAGTAAGTGGAGAACGGAGTGTCATTAAACTAAATTTTCTCTTCTTAATCTGTTATATACGGGATAGAGCATGAATCTGAAAAAAGAAATGGCTTTTTCTTATTTTCTTCGCTCTTTTAATAGTTGGTTCGGTTCCAGGTCAGTTCAATTGCTATTGACTTTCTCTATTGAAGAAATGTCGGTGTGAAGTTAGAAAATTGGCGACTATTTTTGTCTAAAATGGCGAAGTTCCAAGGTTTTCCGGCATCACGTTCTTGTCTATGTCTAATTTCACTCTGCACATGAAGTATTAACGCCAAAGGGCTACTTGTAAAATCTGCCCATCATTTTGTCTTCTTAAAATATTTAACGATCATTCAGTTTTCCATGTAGTATAGGGTAGTCCCAGGGAAACTGACAACTAAGTGTTAAGATACAAGGGTGTGATTGTAAACACGAGGATCGTGGGTTCGATCCCCACTCAGGGAAATGAAATATTTAATATTTCCATTTTCTCGCTCTGGTAACGAGGCAAAGAGCGGTGTTCTGTTCCGACAGTGCTTTGCTTCACCGCTACAATGCTTCAGAATGTGGCAGAAAGTGGGGAGCAGAACTGTCTTAATGACAAATGGAATAAATTATATAGTGCAAAGCTAGATAAAATATTTTGCTTGCAAATATAACTTTGACAATAATATTAAGCTACTATCAACAATTACTGCATACAATAATAAATAAAATAAATCCGACGTAAGAACTTTCTCTTAATTTTTTTATGTTTTTGTTAAATTGTAAATTACGCTTGTTCAAACAGAATACCTGCTGTGATATCTAATATTATATTAAACATACATTATATTGATCGTAAGTTCTAATAGTAATGGTATGTAATGAAAGGTACTAGCAGGAGGTCCTAGCCCACACAATTTTTAAGAATCTCTTATTTTTTATAGCTTGACACTGTACCCATATGTCGCGCATATAGCAAGGTAGACAGAAGAAACTTAGTGTCAAAACACTCCATTCTCCACTCTCCTTCCAATTTGTGAGACATTGCGTTGTTGAAATCACAACCACGTTTTATCTTCTCACTATAGTGAGGAAATGGAAATAGTGGATGCTCCCAAGTACGAATCGAACCCACTACCGTCACCTTTACTGTCACACCCTGCCCCACTTCGCCGCGGTGGTACTTTGAGCATTACCATAGTTTATTCATAATTATTTATGTATATACCAATATACATCATATAAAATTCATTGTGGAGTTATTTCGATCTTGGCTCGATTTAGCTCAAGTTAATATACCCGTAACTTAACACTTTTTCTTTTTCTTACCAAGATTAGCCTTTGTCTAAGTTTATAACTTATTTACGAGTAAGTCGTGCAGAAAAAATATTTTCCATTAATAGATATCAATTTTATGATATTTATTTTTATAATATTCGTATTTAAGTCGGCTGTGGTGCAGTTGGTAAATGTTTAACCGTTTGTTAAAGTTGTAAGTTTCATTCCTATTTAATGATATGAAATGTGCCTATAATCCTCATAACTTAAAGCGATCTCTTTTAGGTAACCTTTTTTGTAATACTAGAATTAGACCATATATGGGAGTCGTGTCAACAGTATTAGATTGTGACGACTGTCGTTGACGTTAGATTGACAACGGCGTCGACTGCTTAATATGCTTCACGATATGTCAATTGCACACCCATCATTGTTTTGACTGGGGTGGGCGTTGATTGACCAACCAATACACGTCTGATAGTGAATGAAGAATTGTTTATAAAACACCTGTATGTGATTTGTTTTAGCTTCACACTGTATCTTCCACGTAGCACGGCTGGCAGAGGGAACCTAGAAACCTAATGTTTAGACACTTCCGTTCTCCACTTTTCGCCGAGTTCTTGAGGCATTTAGTGTTGAGTGGCAGAATTCAACGCCGCGCTTTGCTTCCGTAGCGCGAGGAAATAGAAAAGCACAATCACTCTAATGGAATGAAACCCACAACCGTCGCGATTAAATTACATAACGACGGCCTTAAATATTTTAATAAAATTAGATATTTTGTACGTGAATTTAAGTTAGAAATTGCACTTAAACTGATTAAAATATTAAGTTACGTCTAAAGAGATTAGCATTTCATCGTTGTGTTATACCTGAATCCTCTTAAGGATAAACAAGCCGACGTCTCGAGCTCTGGGAACTATTTAGTTACTTTATATTATAATTACTCAACTTTATAAGTAAATACCTTAGTGGCGCAGTGGGACAGCGTCTGCCTGTAAACGCGATGATTGCGGGTTCAATTCTCGCTTGTACGACGCATTGTAATTAATTATTATTTATTTCCTTGCTATGGTTGATGAAGTGCGATGTTAAGTTTTGCTACTCTACACATAATGTCTCGAAAAATCGGTAAAAAAACACTAAATCCTCTGCTTATTATTTCTTATGTGGGTTGGAGCGTGAAGCTAAAAAAAAATAAGTCACTTTGGTAAGATCGGAGTGTTGTTACTCTAGGTACTATCTGCGTTCCGTCCTCATCAAAATTCACTTAAAAAACCACTATAAACAAAATTATTTGTTCTATAAATTGTCAACTACTTTCAAGTTTTACAGCAGGATGTAAAAAAATCTTGTTACCGTTTAAATATATGAGTTTAATTGTATCGTAAAACTTGGTTTACAATCACGACCTCTGGCGTGTAGGCGACGTGAGAATACATTAATGTTACTGGTGGTACATATCTCTTTTTTGGTGAGGCCTCGTGGCGCTGTCGGTCAGTAGGCACTTGACTGAAAAGGGCATAGTTGTAGATTAGATTATCACTATTTATAGATTTGTATTTAAGGCTTCATGAAGTAGGAGAGTAGAAAGAAGGACATGGGGGAAATACCCAATACTTAAAAAAACTACCTGTATTTGAACCGACAATCATCGCTGGCAGCTATCAAAATAATGACAACAGCGTCATGGCAGCGTCAAATAACTTTCCTTAACCTCAAAATTATCTCATAAAAGATAGATAAGCTACACGAACTAAGCAAGTAAGTTTCTTAATTTACTTTGCAAAAATTGTGAAGTTTTATAACTTTAGAATCTTTGACGCAAATGATTAATAACATTTTATATAATGATAACCGTATTTTATTTTCATTTTTAAACTTACATCATTTTATGGGGATAAGCATAGAGAATAGACACTCTTTTTTCCTAAGTTTCAGACAACTTTTATCTATTTCGGGCTACATATAACGCAAATCTGTTTTACAATAGTGGACATTTTTCCATTTCTACGCCTTAGCCTATGATATATGATAATATTGCTCCTGCTTTGGTAACAACCAAGACAAAAAGTGTGGCGTTGAACTCCGATACTCGACACGAAGTGTCTCAAAAATGCTGAAAGTGGAAAATGGAGTGTCTGAACATCAGCAACAGGTCCATATAGGATACAGGGAGAGTTAAAAAAAATATATAAATTTTAGATTTGAAGTTTAACCTGTTGCATATAATTAATTCATGTCTAAACGAAATTATGAGTAAAAGTGTGCAACGGAGTGAAAAAATATATTATTTATTAATATAATAAAAAGTCCAATATTCTTTCAAACGCTTAGGTATATTTATTCTTAGGTACCTATACAATATTTCCAACTTTGAAAATCATTTCGAAGTCCAGCTTCAGATTAATAATTAATAAAGGTCCTATAATAACAGGCCCCACATTCGTTTGTAGAGGACGCGGGTTCGATACCCAGAGGAGACAACTTTGCTCAATAACAACCCCAACAAATTATTCAAATCATTTGCGGGTCGATCTTGTTAGTCTTGCTTGCTAGTGGAAGTTAGATGCTATATAGCGTTATATTTCTTTTGATAAAATGAATTTTAAAAATATTTCACTATGCTTTCTAGTAGAAATTTTATAATAGTACAATATTTTTTTTAAGAATATAATATTAATTTTAGTTTATCATTTCGAAATGGATTTAAGAGTAAATATGTATAACAAAAATAAATCACTTAAACTATTGAAAAATAGGCTATAAAAAGAAATACATATTTAGATTAAGAGAGAGAAAATTTACTTTAATTTTCCCGCTCTGGTAGACGTAGCGCGGCGTTGAGTTCCGCCAATCAACACGAATTGACTTGAAAATTCATGGATAAATTAGAGACGTAGTATCTTAACATTAGGTACCCTCTGCCTACCATGCAGAAAAAATGTGAAGCTGCTTTTGCAGTTGTCATTTTATATAGTACACTTTGGTTCTAACACGCTATAATTCCATTAAAAACTAATAAATAACATTTTTTATATCACTGTCTGGATTAACTATAAAATTTTGCACTATTATGTTTTATTTTCATATATACGTATGTATTAATTCAAGTGGTAATCGAACCAACAAACATAGCGTCTACAAATCGCCACTACGCCTCTATAGAATCTATAATTTATAAAAATATAAATTTTAAGTTTAAATAATAAATTTTGTGGTAATTCCTCGTATTCCAATAGTTGTTAGAACAGGTTGGTCCTCGGGGAAATATACGCGATTATCGTAATCATGGTCGCCTCAAGCAAATATTTGGGAGGCTTCATGTTTATTAATATTTGTGTTTACTTCAATAGTTTTAGTAAGCATAAGCTAAAATGTAAACATGTTCTTTAAATATTATAGTATACGTATCAATGGTTTAGAGGCCTACTCTTTTTAATTTTTTTTCGTTGACCTAGTATGGTGTTGAGTTCCGCCACTCATTAAACAACATCGCGAAAATTAAGCTTTGCGTGAGGAACGGAGTGTTTTAACACTACGTGTTTGTTAAGTTTCATAAGTAACTGATATCAGTTATTTCAGATACCAGTTATTTCAACAGATATATTAAATATTATCGCCTAAAATTATTATTGTTATGCTAATATTACTAAGAAATTTCTACAATATTTAAAGTGATATCGCACTATACACTCTCTGTTTCCTCGGTCAGAACATATTGCTATTTGATGTATTACCCCTATAAAATACCCTTTTCTCATTATAACAGTGCATAAAGACAACAGACAGCTGACAAGTATAGCTTAATTAGAAACGCTAAGCTCAAAGGAACTAGACTCGTTACTTTGAATGACGTTTGAGTGTGTGGCGGGGTTCCCTCCTTTTGTTTTGTTTTAATGTATTTTTTTGATATTGTTTATTTTGTTTTACAATGTTGTGTTTTTGTGTAATGAGAGTCTAATAACAAATCACTTTGAAAAAAAAAGGCTTCACGCTGTATCCCTCATACGCCAGGGTATTAAAATTACTAGTGTTAAGACACTCCGTGTCACTATCAAAGTGAGGAAATGAAAATAAGCCAGTCCCCCAAACGAGAATGGGACCGACAACTGTCGCGATTATAGACTGACAATATGATGGCATGTAAAACAAACTAAACTACAATATACCGAAGATTAGGCGAGATGCGTGAGGGGAACGGAGTATCTCAACATTAGGTTCTCTCTACTCACCCCACTATATCAGGGATACAGCATAAAGCTAAAAAAATATTCCACGATAGCGACGTCTCTATACAAAACTAAAAACCTGAAAACAAGAGCAGAAAAAATATGAAAAGTACGACAGTATAAGGTGGAAGAACTAAAAAGTGAGTGAGACAGTTCGCACGATACGCGCCGGGTCTCGTAATACGTGTCATTATCGTCTCAGGCGCGAGGCAATTCCGCTTGAATCCTCTATAGAGCTTATTTATGGTGCAAGTAACAAACTTTTTACATATATTTTATATTTTTGTAAAACTGTGTTTATCAACTATTTAATATATATAGTTGTTCTTAATTCAATATGAACGCTCCAGCAAAATGGTGGATTATAAATTTTTGCACAACCCATCTTATATGGGTATCAAATGAAAGAGATTGATTTGTGAAATACAGTACACCATTAAAAATCTAGAAAGTTTGTTTTTAAAAAGTTTTTCAAAATTTACATTTTTATCTAGAGTATTATTCCATACTGAGGAAAGCAGAATATGCTTAGAAAACCAATAAAAAATTGGTCGTAGTGGTAATGTAAAATGTCAATTCGCTTTGACAACTATACATACAAGTACATCATTATATGTACTAATTTCTTAATTTTTTTCCCTGCATGCTTTTACCCGCATAAGTAGTAGTGGAATAGAGCCCAGAATTTAAGATATGTCGTATGTCAAGTGGCACAGGCACACGCACATCCAATATGTCTTCCAAAACGAGATGTAAAAATAATGTTAATCGAATCATTCCTCCATATTGGAAAATTGAACTCACAACTGTCGAGCTTAGAGCTGAGATGCTATTCACTGTCCACGATGGACCCTTTAGTATAGTAATAGTGTTTATCAAGGATATAGAGCATTATTAATAAGAAACGCTTTCCTCTTATGTTTGAGTTCATAACAAAAACAAAAGACATCAGTCATAGATTCTAGCAAATCCCTTGTCTGTCAAATCTGCACGATATGCCAACTGTACGCATTGCGGTGACCACGTTGTAAGGAAAAATAGGATATAATAGGATTATAAAACAGTGTAAAAATATAATGCTATATAATTTATATATATAAGTTTTTCGTTACTGAGTGGCTGAAAATGACATTACGCGGCGTAAAACACTGAATTTTGACATATAGGTTCTTTAGGAGTGTAGTAGAGCACTAAAATATGATTTCTTGAAATTCCTATGGGAACGGGATAAATGAATTTTACTACTGGGTGGATTTAACAGAACTTTAAGCCTGGGAAGGCACATAAGGTGTGGTGCGATGGTTATGGATTCTATTTAGTTTCCATAAAATTCGTATAGACTGATTAAATATAAAATATTGTATATTTCTTGCCCAAACATTTTAAAATTCCCATCCATATATACTCCATTGCTTGAATTTTTAATTCCATGCATCTATTGCGCAATATTTTTTTAATATTTGTATAAAAATAATAAACCGGATCACAGAATACACTTAATAAGTTTCACGTGTGTAGTTTAAGAAAACCCTTCTACGGAAACATGGACCGAGTGAGTGAGGGGACTCATGGACTGCCAGATGTAAACCTGGATTGCGGGAGGCAGCAAGGCCTGTAACGGAGCTTGAGAGTGGTGGGTATAGCACTAATAATTAGGATAATGTGCAGTCTCAATAGTTTCGGAACGAAGTGGTTCTGATTTCAGGACGAACAGACAGACATACAAACGTAAATAACGACACACATAACTTGAATTTATTAACATTCCGACTTTACTATTCGGCGAAATTTAAACAAAACGACTTTGAAATTAAAACTTGAATCCGAAATCAATGTCATTAAATAATTTATTATCACTACACCACGGAGCATAGTGGAGGCCATTAATTAATTAAACAAAATTCTCGTCATATGGACGAGGAAAATCCTCAAAGTATCCTAGTAACGGTGTCCTTAATGAGAACTCATTTTAAATTAATTTCAGTCGTTAATTTGTAGGTTGCATGTTCCAATTTTTTGTTGAATTACACTTTTTCAAGCGACCGTTTATTAATTAAAGTACTTAAACCGTGAGAAGTTAATTAGTAGTAGTTACGGTAGTTTTTGAAGTTTCTATTGTAACTTTAGTAAGGTTAGGTGTAACCTATACGAGTATTTTACTTTATTTTACTTTATTTAATAGGAAGCCACGTTGTATACAATAATAATTCAAACACTAAAAACAAAAACAATCTTACGCGAGTACTACATTAATTGTATACCCCACTTACAGGCTAACTTGACATGCATGAAATAAAAAAGAAAAACAACAGAAAACAAACACAATACAAATCATTCTACACTAACATTACTTACACTTCAAAATATATATATAAAATATAATAATTTATATAAAGTATAATAAAAATAAAAAACTTATAAGTACTATATAAGAAACAGAACACAAAAATTTTACAATGATTTTACCTATTAAAAAACATAACTAATAATTTCAAGTTAATTGATAATTATTTTTTAAGAGAAAACATATTTTTTTTTGTTTGTAGTTTGAAAGATGATATAGATTGTTTAAATATATCTAAACCTGCTTTTTTGAATATGCTGTTATATAATATTAGACTTCTATTTAATGGAGCTGCTTTGCCTATGTTACTCCTACAGAAACGCACTTTAAAAGTGTGCTTATTTTTATTGTGGCTTCTAGAATTGTGCCTTGGTACTGCTAAACCTATTCTGTGTAACAAATTTGGACTATCTATACCCCCATTTATAATCTTATGTAAGAAGCAAAGATCAAGTAAATCTCTACGATTAGATAAAGAAAGGGCATTATAAAATCTTAAGTGATCGGAATAGCTTTTAGTTTGTTTCAGCAAGTTATCTTTGTAAGCCAATTGACGTAAAAATCTCTTCTGTACTCTTTCTAATCTGTTTTCATGTGACTTGTAATGAGGATTCCATGCAATAGAACAATATTCCAGCTTACTACGTATTATAGAGTTAAATAATGTTATTTTGGTACTAGATCTTTTAAATTCTTTTGAGGCTCGCAAAATGAAACCTAGCAGTTTTAGTGCCTTTTTTATTATGTCGTCTAAATGTGGAATAAAACTTAACTTATTGTCTAATATGATCCCGAGATCGCTAATTTGGTTGACTCTTCCTAAAATATTTCCATTTATAGAATAGTTAAAGTTAATATTTTTAACTTTACGGCTAAATGTTAAAATGTGACATTTGAGATGATTCATTTTCAAGTTATTATTATCACACCACAATGAAAGTCTATCCAAATCTTGTTGTAATTTAATCGAGTCGGCTATGTTAATAATTTTGCTGTATATTTTAAGATCGTCAGCATATAATTGAAATCTACTATGCCTAAAACAGTCGTGTATATCGTTTATAAAAAACCCAAACAATGTGGGGCCAAGAATGGAACCTTGAGGGACACCAGAGGTCGCAATAAACGTTTGCGACAGATATCCCCCTAAGACTACATTCATTTTACGATTCAACAAGTAAGACTTAAGCCATTTAATTAGATTGCCATTGATACCATACACACTAAGTTTATTTAATAAAATACTATGATCGACGACGTCGAATGCTTTGGCGAAGTCTGTATAAACGCAATCTACCTGTTCAGAATTATCCAACGCCATAGCTAAATCATCAACAACTATTGCCAAGTTCGACAGAGTGGATCGTTTTGTGATAAAACCATGTTGATTTTCTATAATTTCTGATTTCATGTGCCACGTGAGCACTGGGCAAATTAATGACTCGAATAGTTTAGAAAAAACTGACAATATGGAAATTGGTCTATAATTTGAAATATCTTTTCTATCACCGGCCTTAAAGACGGGGACAACTTTTGCAACTTTCCATGAACACGGGAATTCACCTACACATAAAGATTTATTAAATAATAAGAATAGAGGCTTAGCTAGATGGACAGCACACTGTTTAACAAAGGGAGGTATATTGTCCGGTCCAGTGCCCTTATTTGTATCAATACATTTTAATTTATCGACAATATCCTTCTCTTGGGATTATGATATTGTATGGGATTATGATCCTTACTTTATATATGTTTATCTGTATGTCTGTTAACATTCTGTTTTTAAGAACGCATTATAGTACCAAACTGATATTAATATGAAACACAGAGGTTTTAAGTCGACGCAATCAAAAAATATGGCGGTTTCTACTCCGTTATTGCCAGCTTCCAGCTTCATAAAGAAGCTCGCAACGTAATTTAAATCTACACCATTGACTTAGAATCATACAATACAGTCAGAAGTGTGAACTTATCGCACTAAAATGAGGAAAAAAAATAGAAAAATCGAAAATTGGTGAAAAATTTAAACTGCTAAGTATTAAGAATTCTTCAAATTCTTTGAAAATATGGGTCTTGAACATCATCATCATCACATCTTTTGTCCACTGTTAAACATAGGCCTTTCCCAATTCTCGCCACCACACTCGATCCTCAGCTTTTCAGGGACTTGAACCTACAATTTAAATTTATATAAAATCTCAACTGCGCCACAACGGCGTTTATATGAAATAAAACTGTTGTTTCCCACCGTAACATATCAGATTGAAAGAAAAACAAGAAACTAGTGTGTTTTCGTCAACTTAGCAAAGTGTATAAAGAGATAGAGAAGTAGATAAATATGCTGTTTACTAAGTAAATGTTGCCGGCGACAGCCAGTCATTATAGAAATTACACACTTTTATTATACTCGTATATAGCGAGTATTTCGTACGAATTTGCCTTAGTTTATGTCGTAAAGTCACTTTTGTATTACAATGATAACATCGTGGTAATATGGAAGTACTCGTATGTGTCATTCGGTTAGCTAGAGTTTGATAGTACGCGCACTAAGCAGGCAAAAGGTATATAACAGGCTAGGGAGATGGAAGCTGGTAACCTAGCGTTAAGACGCTGTTCCCATTAAGACACTTCCGCACGACATTTTCTACTGGATTCTGAAGGCATTGCGTGTTGAGCGGCGAAACTAAAACGCCGTGCTTCATCTACCAGAATAGAGAAATAAAAAAGAAATAATTTCTTTTAAACATAACATTAATATTTACTGCCCACTTCACACAAATAGTTTCGTGCGAACTGGCGCATCCAAAACAAGAAGTCATCTTTCACTCTAAAATGTATATTTATATAATAAATAAGCAGACCTTTACGATTTCACAATTGCAATAGTGACGTTAGATTTTACGGTAGAATAGAATTTTAAATGTTTATACAACGTGGTTAAATGTTTGTATTGGTTACGGTGGCTGAGTTAGAACATAAGTTAACATAGAATTTTTACGCTTTCGCAATGTTATATGTATATTATATTTTATTATCGATGGTTTTTTTAAAGTTTCGTGCCCGAATCCAGCACAGATCAGGACAGGCAAAAGTAACTTAGTGTTATTACACTCCGTTCCCATTAAAGAATTTCTTTTCCCAACTTTCCGCGATCCCAGGATCCTAAGCTTTTGTGAGAGGTTATGTGCACGCTTTTCTCCATCTTCACCACTATTCTTTCCCGTGGATCAAGCAACCTTACAACACGCGGGATTGGAAGCCCTACTGCACAGCAAAATGCGAAAACCATTTAAAATTATTTATTCTCAACCATTACCCTCATTTTACTGAGACAAAAAAAGATACATCCGCTTTTAAATAATGGTTTTAAATCCCTCCCATATTTGTATCACACTAGATTGAATCACACATAATTATGACAAAGCGTTAAAGTGAAAAATAACCGGCGTACAATTTTTCACGCCTTACAAATCCCTTTGTTTGCGGGAAAAAAATATATAATAATAAACGAGAGTGTTCCAGGACAATATGTCAAAATTACGTAAAAGATTACAATTGTTAGGGACCCTTATCAATGGGTTTTATTTATGGAATTTATTTTAGATTTTGTTTTGTTTAATATAAGAGAATCGGTTTTGAATAGAAAATGTATTTATAGAGTGTTTTTGTAAGTATTGAAATAGCTTACTCATTATATTTTGACACAATTAGAAAATGTTTGATCGTATAGGGGAGGAGTGGGGGTTTGGTTCCCGTCCAGAGAGAAATTTCCAATAAATTTTACCAAGGCGCAGAAACAAAAATAATTTATTCCCCTGAGTGGGAATCGAACATTGTGTTAGTAGTGTAGTAGTGTTCACTAGCGGAACTTAACGCCGCGCTCTATCAACCAAAGCAGTAGTGATAACACAACTCTTACCTTATACTATGTAAATTATACAAATCAGTATTTTAGTACATGTTTAGATATTTGATCAGTATTTACGTACTAACGGTTAACTATTATAAATTTGTAATGAGTTTGTTTGTTAATTGAATATGTAATTAGCATACAGGAATCTAATGTTGTTTGATTTTCAATATATTATTTAGTGGGACAAATTTCATTTATGTATTTGTATAATTTAAATTGGTTAGTAATATACTGGTTTGTAATATTGCTGTTATCATTGGAGCGTAATACATTACTTGATTAGGTCACATTGTTTTTCGCACCTTCACGCTTTATCCTGTATATAGCAAGGCAAACAAAAAAAAAAGAAAACATAGGGCTAAGACACTCCGTTCTCCGTTTTTGACACATTGCGTGTAGAGTGCTGGGATCATTGCTGATCCCACTGCTGATTGGGAGTCTGTAATAAAAATGTTCATTCCTCGACAGGGAATCGAACTCAGAACTGCTGCGTTTCCAGTCAGGCTCTGTGCCACTGCTCCCCAACGGTATGAGGATTTTCAAACTTTTAAATAAGAAAGAATATGTAAACTCGAAAACTTGTTGACTGTGGGTTATTATCTTAAGCTGTTAGTGTTGTATGGGACATTTTTTTTTATTTTTAAACATCCTCCTCAAACGCGACGTTTGAAATGTTTGCCCAATATTTGTGTTTTGTAACCGAGCTTAGACTTATGGGAATACTTGTGAACTTTCTAATATTTTTAAGCTCATGCTTTGAATTACAAAACACTAAACGTGCAGTCAATAAAATGAGGATAATTTTAATGTTCCTAATTCCAAAAATATTTTTTCTTCTACATAAAAAGCTAAAGAAAGTATAGTAAAATTGAATTATAAAAAAAATCAATTTGTCCCATTTGGGAGACTAGACTAGAAACTACCTGGTGACTGGTAAAATTTAAAACCACATGAGTTGCTAATATCAAAATACAATCGATCCTTCAAGCGGGGATAGAGTCCACGCTCTGCTATTTATTTTAAATACTCTAAGAAGTATGAGAAAATAGACTACGAAAATAAAAATATCAGTTGCAAAAATGTCTCCACGAACAAGCCAAGTGTATCAACAACTTTATGATAATACCTTTTTTTATGAGCAAGAAAACTCTGAATTTGTTCGGCGATTAAGCAAAAAGATTTGTGGTGGAAGTTCCTCGGGTATGTCTCTCGGAACCTGACGGAAATTAATGTTACTACGATTCGGGTGATTAATGTTAAGTCACGCGAGGAGCTTTTTTCATACTTTTCTACGTATTTATCGTTGATTGGGATATATTTTGGATGCAAAACTTGAGTTTGTAATTGATTGTTTTTAAGTGATTTGTAAGTGTTTTTGTACTTGTATTCGTTACAGTTTAGTTAAGGTATGTGAAGGTCAATGTGAAGGCGATGATAACAGTCTTGGACTCACTTGAGAAAGATTTCTATTTATTAAAAAGGCAAAGCGCGGCGTTAAGTTCAATACGCAATGTCTCGGAAATTAAACATGCGCGTGGGAAACTGATTCTATTTTAACACTAGCTACCTTCTTCGTACGATATACGAGATACACGATGTATTAAAATTAAGAAAAAAAGCAATTTTTCTAAGACATAAGTATGTTACTAAAATATAATAGGCAAATCTAAAGTTATTTAAAAGTTATTTAAAAAGCTTGCTTGGTTATATACTTGATAATGATACGCTACTCTACTTACTTACTACGTATTAACCAACATTCTTACAAATTAGATTCGAATGTGTAACCTTCAAAATACATTTACAACGCTGAGCCAACACGCCAAATACCAATATACCTAAGGCAAACTAATGAATTCACAATTCAGAACAATCGACCAAACTTGGTGGCAACTCCTCGAAGAATACAGCAATTTAAAAGGATATATATTTTCAAACGTTTTCGAGATATGCGCCGTTTATCGGACCACAATTTATTGTCTTCGCCTTGAGCAAGAATCTACTCGTTTAAAGAAACATTCAAGAGAAAACCGTATATTTTACTCTGGTTTCGGTTAATTTTAACAAGCCTGGTATAAAACAATTCGGGCTTACCTTTGTAAGTTATTAGTATGCTTTCATAAGAAATGAAGCTTCTACAAGATATAATTGTTTTGAAGGAAAATGAGTTTTACGTACCAATTAATCTTGTGAATAAATGAAAATTTAATGAAAAAACATTTTTTGCTACTCATCTATTGATTCAAAAATAAATTTACGTTTAAGATAAAAGGAGGTAACGTAGTGATAAAACACTCCGTTCCTCATTTTCCGCCTGATTTTCTAGATAACGCATTGAGTGGCGGAACTCAATGTTAGGTTTTGTTTACCAGTAGGTACGAGGAAATCAAAATAAATGAAATACAATCGTTCCTCCGAATGGACTTTGAACTCACAATCGTCGCGTTTAGAGCCAAACGCTGTGCCACAGCGCCACATCGGCCACATAACGAAAAGTCTTAATGGAAAAAGAGAACAAAGTGACCAGTCACTACGCAAGCAAATTACAATAAAAAATGTAATATAATATAACATATAAATAAGTAAAGTCACGTACCGTCTACAGTTCAGCGGCAGCTTAACTCAAATATTGTCATAACTCCGGGATTTGTTTAATTTGACACGGCGACGCTACGTCTCTTCGCCATAGAGTAGGTGGGAGATGTGATAGATGAATCATTATATTATGTAAAATTATATTTTTATAAAAAATAAATAATATTTTTTTGTAGCTTCAGCTATCAATCACGCAAATAGCAGGGTAGGCAGACGGAACCTGGGAACCTAGTGTTAAGAGATTCTTCAAAAACGATGATTTATCTCGGGAACGAAGGATTATTCGCAAATTACGTCGCTGAGTTACGCTCAGTACCTACGCAATGTCATTTAGACAAAAATAAAAAAGAGAAATTTAGGAGGTTCTTTCCATCTGTTTGTTCTTGACACAGTAAATATATATTACATGATTAAAAATAGCACAACATTTATTAAGTATTTATAAATTTTAATACCATAGTACTATTATTACATTTTACGTGTAAAATAACTCATATTTATGAGTTATTTTACAAGGCATTTGCCTTATTTAGTATAAAATAATGCAACGAACAAACAAACATTCACTCTTAATTAACAGTGTAAATATACAGTTAATCTTTGGCCCGCTGCAGTTTCAGATAAGCTGGCCAAATAGAGAATCTTGGTTACATTTTATGAGTTTATTACGGGTAAACGACCTACTTTATTTGGTCGGATTGGATTTGTGAAATGCATTAGTTTTGTACATTTTCCTTTTTATCTTTACAGAATATTAGATTTGATTTAAAATACGGCGTTGAGTTCTGTCAAGCAAGACGCAATACCGTGAATTCGGGCAGTAAGTGGAGAAGAAACTTTTAACATTATTTAGGAAAAAATATGAGGCTGCTTTTTGCAAGCTTTTACTTAATTTGTCGTGTTAGTATATGTGTTAGTGTATGTGAAATCTTGCAAACTCAATTTGACCTACTTTTCAGGGTCCGATTGAGCTGAAATTTGAATTAAGACTTCAGTTCTGATGACGATAAAATTAAATATAATCAATATTGTTGTTAATCCAAAATGGCCGCCGCACGCACGCACAACCCCTCCCTCCCAAAAAAATCAATTGAAAGAGCTTGATAAAATAGTTTGATTGAAGCCACCGCAGCGCAGGGGCACAAGTTCGTCACAGTAAACGCAACGTTTGTGATTAGGATTTCCATTCAGGAAAATGAAATATGGATTATTTTCATTTCACATATTTATTTATTTTCACATATAGATTTATTCATTTCAAATCAAAAGCGTGTCGTTCCGCCATTTATTACGCAAAGCCTCTAAAACTCATATAATTAAATAAATATCATTTATAAAGAAATTACTTTTTACTTTAATTACATAAAATGAGTTGTTCCAATATCTTCTTATCTACAAATATTTATTTATAAATTCACGTTCAAACCTATATCATAAGTATATGTAATAAAGTAAAGTAAACTTTATCACTCAACCAGCCAACAAGAGAGTGCCACAACTAAATAAAACGCAAATGCTTGATACAGAGGATAAACATAGAGACAAATCACACATCACATTTTTTTCTATCGACAGTAAACATTTGAACGGTACGCTCGTTTACAAATAACGTGGTCTTGTTTAAATAAGTTTGTAGACGAGCTTTTTTTAAACGCTCTAGATATTTCTCTGGTAGTATGTAATATATAAGGATTTTGTGTTGTATTATTAAAAAACTTTTTCCCGGCAAAAGAGTTATCTAAGAAAACTCGAAAAATAAAAAAAAGAATGTGAAATTATACGATAATAATAAAAAATATATGACATTGTAAGATTTATTTTCACAGTGTATTATTGATTCATTAATACTTTGAGGTACATTTTATTTTATAATACATTTTTATTTAATATATAATGTTTCTTCGGACTAGTAAAACATAAAGTCGGTGTTAAGTTCCGTCAACTAAATATACGTCTAACTAAATATATTTTTTCGAAAATAGGAGGAAATTGGAAATTCCTTGTCCAAATATATGTTTGTAGGATATCTTAACAAAATTAGATAAGTGATACAATAAATATGAAAAACTTTAAAAAAAAACGCTCGTCTAACATTTGTCATATTCGTTAGCCCAGCACCTTGGCTCTAATGTGAATTCCAGCTCACTTTATCACTTCCTTGTAGCCGTTAGTAAACTCTTACATTGTGAAATATGCTTATGAAGCTTCGCCAGATTTAATGGAGATTTCCACAAATAATGGCTCTTTCTTTTGAATGTAAAGAAACAAGACACATGTCTATGGCGTTATCGTGACGCATCTGTACTAGTAATATAAATCTGGAAGAGTTGGTTTGGCTGAACATGCTAATCTCCAGAAGTTGAAAACACATTTCTATGCTTACTAGTTCTCAAGGAAGACTATATGAGTTGTATTAATTACATCAGAGTACTTTTTTCAATACAAGTACCTTCGTCATTTAAAATGTGTCATACGCAACTCTTATTCACATTTGAGCCGTTTTGGGTTTCAATATCCACTTCGAGGAATGATTATATTTCAATTATTTTCATTTTCCTACTAGTAGACAATACGCGGCGTTAAGCTCCACCTCTCAAAATGCAATGTCTTGAAAATTGACCAAAAGGGCAGTAGTAAATAAAATATATATACCTAAACAATTATAAATTTTGGAAGGAAGATAATTATACAACTTTACGGGAATAAAACATTCGCCGAAGTTAATGGTACAAGTTTGTATACACTTCTTGTTTTACGATTTTATTCTAAATTAAGTGCTATTTGGAGACATATTAACTGTTTTTATGATGGAAGACTCTTTCAATTGTTATGTGTAATTTGTTCAATTAAATTGTAATTAAATTTAAATGAAATCAGACTCAACGTGCATTATCTTGGTGGAAAGTAGAGAAAGGAATATCTCAATACTAGGTCCTGTCTACCTTGCTTGCCATGCCGAAATGAAACTCTTTAATTGGATTGATCGCGTGTATTTAGTGTTTTAATTTTTTGGAAACCCGATGTTACGAAGACTTTGCGATAGTCTGTGGCCACTCGCGGTGGTAGACTGAGGTGGCATTCGTCTGTTAGTTAACATAATTATCATATGAAACTACCGTCAACATTTTTTTTAGCTTCTCGCTTTATCTTTCGGATAGCCGGAGAGAACGGAAAGGCAAACGATATAATAACTTCCCCGTATACGGACGACAGAGCAATGATATATATTTGTTATAGAGATTTTTCTTATATAAATTTGTTTTAATAAATACATATATTTGAATGGATATTTTCATTTCCTTGATTTGATAACAGGACAAAGAGCAAATAGGGTGGTGCTTGGGGAACAAAGTGTCTGATTACTAAGTCTACCCTGCTATATGCGGGATACAGCGTGAAGCGAAATAAAGAAATCAATGAACAAAATGCTCTTGCGAAGTTGAATGAAAATCCTGCTTTTTCTGCTTCTTAAAACACTCGATCTTACCAAGTTTGTCGCTACGGCGAAGTTTTTACGTACTTCCATGACTTATGTACATTCTTATAGTATAATTTTAGAATCAGAAATATCTACGAAAGGTCTTTAACTAAATTCGAGATACTCCGCGTTTAGTGGCGAAACTCCACGCCGCGAATCCACTCCACAACTACCGCGTTTACAGTATATTATATCTTTAAAAATATATAAAATATATAAACGGAGCTTCTTATATTTATGCTTCTAATTTCCCTATTTACTCGCGAAAGGCGAAGGGTTTAATATAAATCAAAACACGGAAGGGCAGTACTTGACGGTTTGAATGAGGTACTTTACTTGCAAATATTATTGTGAATAAATAATATTGTATAATGTAAATACCTACCGGCTGTAGTAGCGCGGTTGAAAGTAAAAATCGATGTGGATTCGACTCCCAATTATGGGAGTGTATGGAAATTTCTAAAGCATTTTTTCTAATTTTCATAGCTTTGACTTTTCTTCTTCAGTGGTCAAGTTGAAATTGTTAAGAATTGTGTATATAGTGCATATAGTATATATATAACCCAAGACATATTCTTAGAAAATTTCTGGCTGCAGGTACAGACAGGGTTATAATGACTCGATTAAATGTAGTCTTCTCTGACAAAGGGAATATCTAACACAAGAATATTTTATCAATTCGTATCAGTTATAGCCAAGATTTGCTCGTTTAAATATAGAAACAGACTCTTCAGCTTTACATACTAATATATTTTTTATTATCTGTATTCCACACATAATAGGGTAGTAGGAGGAGGCGGTATGTGTTGAGTGGCGGAACTCGACGCCGAGCGCGGAAATTAAAATATTAAATATTTCATTTAATGAAAGTCGAATCGAACTCACAACCTATCGTTACAGTCGCACGCTAGTGCCCCTTCGCCACGTATAGCGAATCGTACGTATAAGTTAATAAACTTTAATTTTGATATTTATATTTTTATACACCGTACTAAAAAATTTATATAAAATTTTTCGATCAAACGTTGCATAAATCGCATATACATAAAAGCAGATAGACTTTGATTTGCATTCAAACATAGTAAATTGGCTTCGTACCAAGCTATGAATAGAAAAATTGTGTTACGCTAAAATAGGGAATATGGTATATTCTATGAAAATTTCAACGTTTTGCAACAAATATTTGATTGTTATAGAATTGTGCTAGTAATGACTTATGATACGTTTTTAAATGCGCACGTGTTACTGAAGAATGAATGAAAGATTATTACTGTGGAGATGTGATCTCTTCGTAGGATATACGGTCTGTCAGTTTAACTAATAGAAACCGCAATGACGAGATACACAGAATGGCAGGTGTCACAGAGAGAATGAAAAAGAACGGGAACAAGGAGAGACCTCGAAATCTCCAATGAAGGAATGTCACGTAAAAGATGAGGACCTCTCGAAGTATATGAAGATAATGAAGGTGCACAGTGCACGAAGCGAATACGGTGTGCAGATTCCGTAGCGTTTGGCGCTTTGTAGTTCCAGACCAAAATGGATATAACAGACAGCATAAATGACTAAAAGTCGTGTCATTGCAAAAATCAAAACGTTTTCCAACTACACCCTGATAGAATCAAAGTAAAAGTTAAGCAAGTAAAAGAGAAAATTTATGCAAAGTAAAATATAATGGAAAAAAAATAAGAAAGTATCTCGTTAAATCGCATTTTGTCGAACAGTCGCATTCTAAAGTTACTTTGTTTACTTCACTAGCAAATGATACTAGTTAGTGTTCTTCGAAGCGTTTGTTTTTACCTACCGTTTAATGAACTCAAAGAGCATTGAGAACGAACGTCTCGTTATAAAATAAGGTATTTTTTCCCCATTTATTTTTTATTATTTCTTCGTGTTTTAAAAGCTACTTGCTTGTATACTTTGTTAGGAAGTTCTTTTCTTTTTCTTGCTGAAATACCTGCGTATTACTTGTTTCTTTGCTTTTGTTTATATATAGATATATATACACGAGTATATATTATCGTATTGACATGAATAGCTTATATAAGGCCATGAATCATATTTTTACATATTACCTTTATTTTGATAGTGAGTAGATACTTAGCGATAAACTTGGACTCTTCATTTTCTACCTAAAGGAAAAACCCGAAATATTCTTGTATTGCGAACGATTTCTAGATATTTGGTGTTGAGTAATGGGACTCAACACTGTACCTTGTCTTCTACAGAGCAGAGAAATCAAAATAATAAGTAACACTGAGTGAAAATCGGACCCATCTCACTACACGATGGTCTCAAGAGCAATACTATTATAGTATCATATTCTAATTCCCACATCGGAATTTGCGACATGACGAGAATCTCTCTTAATATATGCATATATATACAGAATGTCCATACATTGCTTCATCGAGTGTTGTCTGTCCCTCCATTGAAATTTCATCACAGGTATCTATTAGACTAAGTGATACGTAATATTGATTGAATTTGTACATTTTGAACATCCTATATAGCACGTTAATGCAAAATGATTCAGTTTAATTTGTAGAGGAGATAAATAGTTATTTCTATGAAAGCCACTTAGGTATCTATAACGTCATATATCAACCGCATTATATACACAAGATAAATGTTAATAACACTAGATAAATGTTAAGTCCTTTTTCCGGCGGAAAGTGAAGAACGGAGTGATATGACAATAGGTTCTCTCTGCCTACCCTTTCTACATGCGTATTACAGCGTGAAGCCGATAATTGTACTAACGGCGTTAAACCATGTAAAAATTGAAAAGGCAACCACAGAAATTGTTAAGGCAGAATATAAAAGCTTAGTGCTTAACTAAAGCTCGGCCGGTGCTGGTAATTTCGCGTTGCTATTTAAACCGAATTTGGTTACAATCAAATTGACCCAAAATAGCTTATTTAACGGTTTTCAGCCCATTTTCACGCCAGTGGCTTGAATATTAACTAAACCAAGCGTATTAATAGTACAAAGGGACATTGCTACATGTGCTTACCAGTATACTAGTTTATGGCTGCGGCTCCTGTCATGCACATTTCAGAAGGTGTTGCACTTGTAATGTTGTTGAATTTGAAGTAATGTAAATACCGATAGAACAGCTGAAAAACATAGAATTATTTATGCCTATTTCTCGGAAAGTGGGATTTTTGTAAAGGTTATAGATTCAAATTCCAATAAATATTTAATCAACTTTGAAGGCATCTATATATGTTATAAGTTATTTAGTTTCTATATTAAAGCTTATTTCAATATCATTGCTTATATCCACAAATCATAACATTAAATACTTCTATTTAAAATAGATATGAAGTATAAAGCGGCGTTCTGTTACGCTATGCTATATGTAATGACTCTCAATAAAAAATGGAAAATATAGATACGTACGATTACATTTATTCTAACCATTCCTGAAAACAACAAAAAATTAACATTAACAGTGACTATAATTAAGCAATGCATTATTAAAGTGTAGCTAAAGTACATGACTATATGATGGTTGTGGGTTCTATTCCCATTAGCGAAATGTTGTCGTTATTAATACTTCGGATTTTCACTTGTCTATTTTCTCTCTCTCTCTCTCTCTCTTATGTTAAAAACAACATGACAATTAAATATGACATTGCGTTATGTCTCCGAAGATATTCCATTTCAGAAATATCCAGATATTTTCAGGTTTCCATTTTGATCCATCATAACTATGTTTAATTAGAAGTATCCAGTGTTAAGTGACGTCCGCTTCCCGGCTGTAACGGGCGTGTGCCCTAATATGATTAGTGCATTTTGCATACATTGATGAATCAAACGCGCTCCAGTTGTTGTGGGAAATAAATCGTGTGTTGAGCGTTGAACGCTAATGAGAATATCCGATCATTTAATTTTTGCTAATTTCTATCTATTTTTACTTATTTCCTGTTGATGTCGACGTAGTGCGGGGTTCTATTCTTCATTCATTGCTTATTGAGTTTAGTGATCGCCCCGCCACCCGCTATCATGTTTACTGATGAATACTGTGCTTCTCCGCCATGGTGACGTCTATATTTATAGATACTTATGTTATTTATATTGTTATTCATAAGTACTTATATGTTTATTTTTTTCAGGTAAGCAGTGGATAAAAGTAAAGCGTGAGTAACTTGATAAAAAAAGTTATTAAACATTTTATTTTTTCTTCACCATTATACGTTTTTCAAACATTCTTTACATAATTTTCCCAAATTTTCAATCCTGTTACATTAAGGCGCTAGAATCTGACACCATACTTTATATAACCAGAGCAGTATCTAAATAAAAAATATTAGGATATTTTTTCTATAAAATTAATTTTAATAGCTTTAGTTCCATGTATAATTATTATTAATGTAATTTCGATATTTTAGGTCAATGTTTATCTATTGATATTTTTATCTCCTCCTTTTTGAAGTCGTAAAGAAACTGCATCAAAATGACTCAAATATGAATGTTGAATGAATTTATTTCGTATATTAAATGAATATTAATGAGGTTTTTTATATTATCTTTTCATTTAGTTTTTGTATGAACAATATATGTATTGTTAACTGTATTTTTATATATTTTAGCCTCAACGGCCACACACGTTTGCTCTACAAATGAATGTTTATCCAAGTGCACTTTTATTTTGTGGGGATATGTGTTTTATTTAATCAATTACTCTTTTATTTTAATGGTACCGTGGTGTTGTAGGTAAATATTTAACAGTGAATGCGAGAGTTGTGGATTAAATCTCTTCTTAATCAAATATTTGAGGATATTCGTGTGGCAGGGGCAAAGATATTATGTCCTGAAATTGATTAAAAGATGAGAACGAAGTGTGAAATTAAATAAAAAAGAATAGAGACCGTTGGGGTAAGCGCGTTCTAGAGTGGAGCCCACGCCTCGGCAAGCGTAATGTAGGACGCCTTCAGCTAGATGAGATAACGACATTCGCAAAGTGGCTGACAATGGCTGGAGGCGAAGAGCCGAAGATCGAGCTCAGTGGGGTGTCATTGGAGAGGTCTATGTCCAGCAGTGGACGACGACAGGCTGATGATGATGATGATGATGAAATCAAGAATATGATATTCAGTATGTTTATTTATAAAGATATATTAGTCTTTCTTTACTTACTCCGCTACTTAAAATAAAAAAAATATCAAAAACTTGGATAGATAATTTTAGTCGTATTATCTACATAAGTTATACATTAAACTTATCTAATATATTCAAAAGTAATATAATACGAAGGTATGTTTGTAGAATATGTTCTGAAATAGCATTTTAGTTTCAGGACTTCAGGTGACCTATTTACCGAACCAAAGTAAATTATATTTAAACGGTAGCATCTGACTTACCTAGACTATTATAAAAGTTTTCTTATAATAAATGTATGTCCCAGCGCTCCACGCGCGGCTTCGCCCGCTTAAACTTACTGTTATATTATAGCCAAATTATAAACTGTTACCTATGTATTATTCTGATGTATTAGCTATATAACTTGGTTAAATTTCATCTAAATCCGTTCAAAAACAACTTTTGGTTTTAAAGTAGATCAAACATCCATCCTCACAAACTTTCACATTTATAATTATTAGTAGGATATAAGTAGGATAAAGCTTAATATAAAGCGTTTGTAACTATCAAAATTAAGTTGTTTTCAGTTAATCGCTACAAATTTCGTAGTATATTTATATTTTAACGTGAAGTTATTAATTTAAAAGAAAATAAGATAACTGTAGTAGTAGCTACTAATCTTCCGCCGGGGTCACGCAAGAATCCCTTACCACCCCTTGCTCCGGCCAGTGGCGATCGAGCAGAAGCACTGTGAGATCATTACTAAGTATTTACTAATAGGTATCTCAGGCTGGATGACCTACGTCCGCTAGTCCATGAATTACACTTTTTAACTTCACTTTTTCCGCATATATCAGGAGTGATAAGACACTCGTTTCACCACTTTCAGCCGAATTTTCGAGGCACTTGTTACGTGTTGAATGGCGGAACTTAACGCCGCGCTTTTCCATGTTACCAGTGCTAGGAAATAAAAATATCAAACAATATGGGACAGTTAGAACATACGCAAAACATACAAACATACGCTACTTGTAAACACAACTCTTACGTTACGTCGTGTAAATTCTGTATATAAAAGTAAATATTATAATAAAACAATGTATGACTTATTATAAAAGAGTTATATTTACGTACAATTCTTTTCTATTAAACTATCCATGCGTGAGCGTGAAATGTAATAACACCTGTTACCATAATAATGTTTAGCTTATTAAATTTCGACTCATTGCCACTCAACAGAGGGTCGAAGCTTATTGCCGTGCTTTGGCTTATTATCTAAGAGAAGAAACGAAAATAAATAAATATTTAAAAGTAAAAATCAAAATAATTGAAATTATATAATGCTTCAAATGAAACAAATTTTACTAACGCTTCTTTAAATTCAATAGGAAAATATGCAGTTCCAATATCATTTCTGTACGAATCAAAGAAATATAATATTTTCGCAGCTTAACCGTTTGTACGTCGCCGCAGTAACTCATTTATCGGGCTGGGACCGGCGACCGGCGCAATACTATGTATCAATATTATCTTTTAGTTTTATAAAAAACGACTTGTTTATTTGTTTGTCTGTCTTGTCTGTCTATTAACATAATTTATTTGTAAAATAAGACTAAATTTGTTTAGTTATTTATTAGTGGCTTAGTGGAAGTGTCTGACTGTAAACGCAATGATAGTGGGTTCGATTGTCGTACCAGGGTACAGTTTTTCTATACCTTCATACCCAATCCCTTATATCCTGAATACGTAGGCAGAGGGAACCCAGTGTTACATTCCGTTTCCAAATTTCCACCCAACTATCGAAATATTGTGTGTTGAGTGGTGTAACTCTACACGAAAACGAAAACAATTATTTTCTCCGTGTGGAAATCGAACCCACAATAGTGGAGTTACAGTTTGATCCAATTATTTTCAGTCTCTCGATCTGATAAAAAAGCTGCGACCTTGAGTTTCGCTATACAACACGCAGTGTCATAAATTGGGACTAAAAGTGGAAGGTGAAATGTTCCTGGTCGGTCTGTAGGTTTTGCCTGTTCTGGCATGCCTGACAGATACGGCAGGGCTGTCAAGCAGTTTCCATATGTTTATGTTTATGTCACTTTGCAGCACATTAAATAAGTAGCTTACTTTCAATTCATTCATTTTGCATATAAATATCAATAAAACTAAAAACAATTGACACTATCCCTAGTATTCAAACTTGTTACCTCAGAAATATAATAAGCACTCCACTAACTTATTTTCATTTCAATCTTAGTATAGCTGACCTATTTTTCTAAATGCGTCTGCGACATTATTTATGAAACATCCACCCAAGCGATTATAATCTTAACACCAAAAATATTACGGTACATTTTTCCAGAAGACCGAAACAAAGCTTATTCGCAAAGGGTTTCCATTTGATTAATCACATTTACGCAAATAATGTCCCTGAAGGAAACTACAAAGGTCGTGGATAAATTTTCTATTTCTTAAAAATCGGTTGTTGGCCTTCACTTCGAGCTTCGGTTGTGGGGATTTATGGTTGTTGAGAAATAACAATTGTTTGGACATAGTCATCAATTATTTTATGAAGTTATTTTTTGGTATATATATTAATTTAACTGATAACTGATATTTGGGGTGTGTTGAGCTTGTGTCCTTGAAGATATGACAATGACATCTTATATTAAAAACAAAAAAAAATAGTTGTCAATGTGTTGTTACCAGAGTGAAGAAACGAAAATAATTAATTTCTCTAAATGAAAATTGAACCCACGACTGTCAGATGCAGCTTTTAAAGATATTTAAAAAAATCGAAATACAAAACTTTCTAAGGCCATATTTTTTATTTATGTTGATATTCTTATACGCTTCAAATGTTATAGTCCATCTCTGTAGATTTTTTTTGCGAATTTCCAATACTCCAAATAAGAAATACTCAGAATTAAAACTTGGCAATAAAGAATGCTATTTATTAAATATGTTTAAAGTGTTATTCCGCACTAAGGAGTAGAAATATTATTTATAAATTTATATTTGTCATTCACGGAGAAAAACAGAGAGATTCACCATTACGCTCTTGCATTTTGATTTACGGCTATATGTAAACAAAAGCGCATAGTATCTAGTGTGAACTGATTAGTTTACGAGCTAGCGTATCGTAGGCGGTGATGTTATCTTGGCACGCGATTGAGAATGTGCGGTACTGAAAGTTTAAGCTATATTATAATAATATTATGAAAACACTGAAAATAGAAGCTATGAAATTTGAAGGTTTATAATCAATCGTAATCGTATTTTTATTTTTTTATTTTTAAAAAGTAAGCTTAAAAGTATTTTATCTTTAAATTATATTATACTAGCGGACGCGCGCAGCTTCGCTTGCGTATTTAGGGGTGAATTCTAATAACCCATGAAACATGTGTTCGATGAAATATTTTTAAGAGTCTAAATTTCAAATTTTATAAAAATCGATTGCGATTTAAAGATTTTTCCATACAAACTTTCAACCCCTTATTTGCACTCTTAGGGGGTGAATTCTAGAAAACCATGAAACATGTGTTCAATTAAATATTTTTAAGAGTCTAAATATCAAATTTTATAAAAATCAGTGGCGATTTAAGAATTTTTCCATACAAACTTTCAACCCCTTATTTGCACTCTTAGAGGGAGAATTCTAGAAAACGATGAAACACGTGTTCAATTAAATACTTTTAAAAATCTAAATTTCGAATTTTATAAAAATCGGTGCCGATTTAAATTTTTTTCCATACAAACTTTGAACCCCTATTTTACCCCTTTAGGGTAAACATTTTTCAAAATCCCTTCTTAGTGGATGTCCAGATTATGAAAGTAAACATCTGTCCAAATTTCACGTTTCTACCATTAGCAGTTACGGCTGTGCGTGCGTCTTACCTCAGTCAGTGAGGACAAGTCCTTTTATATATATAGATAACTTTAGTAACCATGTCAGTTGTATGTCCATATTTTAGTTGGACCATTTGAGATAGCTATCTATGTAATAGTGGATATAACAGAGTACTTAAAAGTAAATAATAAAAAATAGAACTTGGTGACAAGGTACTGTTATTTCCTACTTTTTGTGTGTTAAGAGGTATAATTCTAAATATTTTTATTTCTTCGCTCTGGTAACGGCGTGTTATACGCCTTCCGTTATTGAATACCCAATACCTCGAGACTTTGGCGGACCCTTACCCTGCATGCGTGGCATACAGGGCGAAGCAAAAAAAATAACATCCAATTAGAATTCAATCAACAACCATTACATACAATGTAATAGAGTTTTTTTCTACGTTTTCTCAACTTTCAAGCTGTATCCTCCAAGTAGCATTTGTGCTAAGATACTCCATTTCTCATTTTTCGCCCAGTTTTCGAGGCATGAGTCGAAACAAGTTCCGCCGACTTAACGCCGAGCTTTGTCTTGATACCAGAGCATGAAATCATAAAATAAATAATTCCCCGAGTGGGAATCAAATTCACAACGGCCGCGCTTACAATCTGACGCTTTGCCGCTGTGGCACGACCGTCTCAATTTTTTATATCTTCTATCAAATAAGAAATAAAAATATTTCTCTTCTGTCCGTGTATGTTTATATATAAATATTTACTTGTAAGTGTTTTACAATCTTAATCTTATCGCAAACTAAATCGGTGCCGGTCAAACGGTGGGCGTCTTTGGAATACATTTGTTTGGGAAGCCGCTATCTGATTCGTGTGAATCTTTAGAATGTGTATAATCAAATATTTTATTTGAATTTTCTGTTAAGGTGTTACAATGTTTATTTAATTATGTTCAATATTGCCCTGCTATGACTGAAACTTAATAAAAAAACTTTAAAACTATTAACATATAAACCTAGGTCTCATTAACCTAAAAACCTATGTTCCACTAAAAACTGGCAGCAATTAAACAGAGTGCATTAGATCAATTGTAAGCAGTTTTCATTTTAAGTGAACATTACAGGAAACGATCAGCGCGAAGGTGTGTCGGGAATCACGGTAATAACATTCAATTTGGTTAAAGCGTTCGCGTTTTGTGGTGCAGTGTGTAAGCGATAGCGATTTATTTTGAGTTTTTTTCTTTTTTTAGGTAGAATTACAAATTTCTCTGTTGTTTTATAAATGTACTAGTGGACCCGGACGCGGCTACGCCTGCTTGAACTATAAGAATATTTTCGCGTCGGACATACTCATACCATGCCGCCCGAAGGCTAGGTCATTTCGAATCAGTAACATCTCCTTAATTATTTATCAAACTTCATAAGGATGAATATCAAAATCTCGCGGTAACGGTTGCGTAGCGACGCGACGGTTGTTATTAACATGGCAGAATAAATTGCATGTCAAATTAGAAAGTATTTTAATTTATTAGTATATATGTGTAATGTAATATTATATAGCCTATAGCACTTCTGAAGAATGCAGCTTTCATACAAAACAAAAACAGTGTAAATCGATCCAGTAGATCCAGAGATCTTAGCGTTCAAACAAACAAACAAACAAACTCTTCCGCTTTATTATATTAGTATAGATTATTATTACTTAGTATTTTGGTTAAAATACAATATGGATTTACTTAAAATTTTTATTGTGCAATTTATGTGGTATACGAAAATTAAGTATCCAAACGATTATTATCTAAACATTCTTTGTCGCACAAATGCTGGTAAGCATCCTTCATTTACGGAATGGTTATTCCGGCATAGTCGTTAATTTACATAATCGATATCATTGCATATTAAAAAAATATTCTAATTGTTACTATAAATAGTTTATCTATAACTGTAGCAAAAACTTTCATCAGCCTTGCACATAATAATTTCGTTTTCCAATTTCAGCTGAATTTAGAGCCGCGCTTTTCCTCGATACCAGTGCAAAGAAAATAAAATATTAAGTATTATTTTCCTTCGAAAAGGAATTGTATCCACAGGTTTGCAGTCGCATACTTGTGCACCAGCGCCACGACGGCTTTATGTAACATTGAATAAAACAGTAACATTTATAAAGCTCTACGCTTGTTTCTAATTTCTAAATTTCACTCTAAGGAAGTAACCTCAAACCCTTTTAACTTGCACCGCGGTGAATGACCCGCGGGAAGTAATTTCGCTCAGCAGTAATCAGGTTTATGTCGGCCTAGCTTCTGTAAGGGTTATGGCAAGTCTCACAACTGATTTAAGATTTATATATTACAGGTATAAAAATAAAGGAAAATAACATCGGGAATTTTCGATATTACTTTTCCATTTTTTCTTATACTAAATTTCTTTATCATTTAGATTTAGTATGTTTTCAATATACAATATAATAATAAAGCTTATTGAGTTTTAAAAAATATTTAACCTTCAGGCTTGTAAACACAACTTCGTTCTAAGCTATTATTTGATTTTCAGATTTCTCCTAAAGAATTAATATAAATAGTAGAAACAAATACAAATTTAATTTTTTTATACTTTACAAATTGAATCCACAATAGCCGCGTTTACAATCAGATGCTGTTCACCATCTTCATAATCTCTTACAACTTAGACAACTCACATCTAAATTTTACATCAACCAACAATCCTGTTAGCATATTGTCACTAAATGCTAGTTAAGCACGAGACATCCCAAAACCTGAGCCTTAAAGATTTCAAGCGTTCTCTAGACATTGTGATTTATAGCGGAATTCCTTATTTGTCACCTGCCTTTGTCCAATTGTGGAGCGATTTCTCAAACGCTATATTGGATTCGATGGGATGAATCGTCAGCAAATTGGTGTTTTAGATTAAAATTTTCTAAATTTTCTTCTAGAACCGTCCTCGTGATAAATTTTATAGGCGTTCAAATTATTTGGAAGACGAAAATATATTTAAAAGAAGACAGGATATTTCTATTTCGCTTCTTCGTACACGATACGATTATGAATGTATCATTTGGCATATAAACATTTTTTAACTTTATAATTATATTTAGAGACGCTTGACTTAAACTAATGGACCCAACACTGCTTACTCTAAGCAAATGTTGACTGAATAGTGAATATCTAAATATAAATAGTTCATGTCCCACAAAAAAAGGAAAAAATAATATGCCTGTTAAGCCCTATGCTGCGACGACTTCCCTTGACAAATGCCATCATTTGATGAAGCAAATGAAGTCGTCGCAGCACAGTCGTGTGTTGTGAGTTTGATTCCCACTATTTGAAATTAAATATTTGAAATTTTATTTCCTCGCTCTGGTAACGAGACAAAGTTCCACCACCGTGTCCAAATGGGAACGGAGGATCTTAACACTAGGTTCCCAAGTTCCGTCTAATTACCGTGCTATGTGCTGTACACGATTGTTGTGGGTTTGATCCCCCCATTCGGATAGTAGATTTGTCAATACGCGATTTGCACAAAATTGCTTTGCTAACCGGAAAAAGTGCTAAAGCTACTTTTTTACTTATAACCATCTTGTACTATAAAACTACATCTTAACGACGCCACCATAACGAATAAGCACCTTCAATATAAAGAATACTTTTTATATCCGACATTTGTTAGGTTCCACTCGGAATCAAATCTACCTGCCATATTGTATCTCTGTCTATCATCTGCCATCCTTGAATATAAGAACAGGACAAAAGGTGTTTATTAGGGACCAAAAGTTTACTGTATTTACATTTTGTAACAATTTTTCACACTTGCCCTTGTTTTGTCGAAAGTAATGACGTTAAGCTTTATAGTCTAAATAAATTTTATTGTATAGTTTCTGTTAAATTATGGCTGTTATTCTAGTTAATTACTTTATTTATTTTATTTTTTCTTTCTTCTCTGATTTTGATATAAATCACCCTTGTTTTTTAATTTAAGTTTGTTAAGATTTACTAAACTATTTTATGTTTTTATTTTTATCAAATTGAAGTAGATGTTATATAAGCTAATTACTAATAGTAATTTAAATTTTGGCATTGTGGGTAGGCTCTTAATAATTATAGGTAGTAATATATAACATAAGAATAAATCATAACTATAATATAAGGAAACTAAATCATCTCATTTCTATGTAAATGATGATAAAAATGAATAAATATTTATAATCTATTACAATTACTATTTAACTATATTTGGTAATAATAGAACTTTAATGATGAAAAATGAGCCGTTTTCCGGTTATAGTGAAGTTAAATATACTAATATTAAATGTTTGGCTTTTGTATTTCAACCGCGCTAGCTCTTATACTATAAATTATATCAGTAGGGTGTAAGTGACCATTTTGTAGCGTTTTTCTATATATTATTTTTTTATTTGCTTTTTATTATTTGATTTGAGTATCGTAAAAGTAATTAATTATCTTTATATTATTAAGATATAGAGTTGGCTTTAAAAGATCGCATAGCATTATTTGTATTGCTGTAAGACATGTTTTTTGTTAAATAGTAAAATAATTTTCTTCCGCATATCACGGTTGGTAGAGTGGACCTAGTGTTTATATCTCCATTCCCACTTTTCGCCCTATTTTAGGGGCATTGCTTTTTAAATAGCAAGTAGCAAAATATCTATGTACCTACTACATAATATAGTACATAGATATATTGGGACATTTTACAAAAAAATATATAATTGTATGTAGGTGTAAAAAATGAACATTCTAACGTTCACTCCTAAAATTTGTACCACACTAAAGGAGCCCGGACAGTCTATAAATTACTCTAACGCTTCTCTGTTGATTGTTGTTAGCCCGCTTTCTATAATTAACGAAAAAATCCTATCATTATTTCCTTATACCGCTATAAAGTACTAAAGAACACAGAATAAATTAAGAGAACATAGTGTTCAATCACTTATGTACTTTAAAGTCCGGCTAGCGCTTGTTTTATTCTAAAACAAGTGCGAGTTAGACCGCGCACTATGGGTTCCGTACCATTATCTATTTCTATTATAATGACAGATATCACGTTTGTTATATGGAAGATTATTAAATATTTATTTTATTTGTTGTTATAGCACGAATAGAAATATATCATCCGTGAAAAATTCAACTGTCTAACTATCTAGGTTTATGAGATACAGCCTGGTGACAGTCGGGCGGACGGATGGACTCCAGAGTCTTAATAATAGGGTCCTGTTTTAACCTTTAGTTTACGCTCGGTTTCAACTTATAGTAGGATATGCAACGATATCGTGGTGTTAAAACACTCCATCCTTCACTTAATGTACGTTAAGTGAAATTACAGAATCTACACTGTTTTGAATAGCACGTTTCAATAATCTAGCCATGTAAATAGCTATATCGATAATTTATTCTATGGTATTTGGTAATATTTGTGTTAAGCAAACAAAATTTAAACACTACAACTTCAAAATTATTAATTACCGATCAAAACAGATCAAATACACAAGTCACTTGATTCCACTAATCTATATATATAAAATCGAAAGGTCACTCACTCATCACGAAATCTCAGAAACTATAAGTCCTAGGAATCTCAAATTTTGCATAGCGGTTACTTATAGGACACAGGTGCTCGCTAAGACGGGAATTTGCAATATTCGACTTCTAAGGGGTTGTTTTTGGGGTCGAAAGTTTGTATGAAACTTCGTTACTACAAATGCTAGGAGTCTCAAATTTTGCATAGACGTCACTAGGACGTAGTCATGGAGACAGAAATTAATAATAACATAGTTCACGCGGGTGTAACCGCGAACGGGCCGCTCGTAAACAATAAAATCAGCATAAACAATCCAGGATTTATAAATGAAATTTTAATACTTTATAGATTTCATTACATTGTTGGAGCATTGAGACGTTAATAATGGCACTCATGGAGTCACCATCGCGAAATGAACGAAGAAAGCCTCTTACAACTTCGGTAAAATTTCCTTTCAATTGACTTATCGATTCTATTCAACCACTTTATTACTGAATACTCTCGGAGCCAGCGAAAACTGAATATCTTGTTTAAAACTTAGCTTTTATGGTTTTTAATGCTCAGCATGTATAATTTAATATCTTACTCGTAAGTTGTTCATGTGAATATCTAATGAGATAATAAAAAATAGAAGTAACTCTGACGAAAATATAATACTAGATTATTTTAAATACTTTGTGAAGCGTTTCAATTATTATTATATTTTTGATATTTGTATTTTGTACTGTGACACATAAAGACTAGTGATAAGTCACTTTAGTTTTTATTTTAAGTGTATCTTTTAATTATATTTAAATCAATATCTTTCTTATTTATTCAATGATAAAATCATGTCGAATGTAGTGTAAATTGGTAGAGGCAGTGGGAATCTAGGAACCTAGCGTTAAGGCAGTCCGTTATTTAGTATTAAGACAATTCCGTTTTTCACTGGCCTCCGAATTCTAGAGGCATTGCGTGTTGAGTGGCGGAATTCGTCGTGTTTATGTCGTGTCACATTCTTGTGCCATTCTTACACCAGTGTACACTTATAATAACAACTCTTAGCTCCAACATGTTGGAAAACTCTAAAAAGCCAATCTTTACATACATATAATATATTAATAAAAAGGAAAACATCGTTCGATACAAATCTCGTATAATCTGAGTGCAGGACGTTTTACGACGATGTATATACCATCCCTTTATATCCGTGCCCTGATTGCCTTGCCCTAAGGGTAGCGACAGAAAATAAAATGGGCATACCAATTTATGAGATTTTTTTTGCCCTTATTGCTAGTGACAACGGTCTTATGTCAAATTTATCGTTCGAATTCAATTATAGCAAATAAGAGAGGTTTAAATCTCACCCCGCTTTGTTCTTTCGTCTTAGATTGTATTTTTTGTGAAATTAAATTGTGTTTTTTTTCTTGTGTGCTTTAGACTAATTGGATTTTGAGTTTAGTTTCTAACTTAAATTTTATTTAAACTGTAATAGTATTTTTGAAAATGTATAGCACTTTTCTATCAAATTAAGTACTTTTTAGTCTTCGACAATTTTTATTTATTATTGCGTCGAAAAATATATGATTAACGTATAGAATTATTAGTTCTCAAATTATACTTTACTCTTTTTTTTAAGATTCCCGCACGTATCAGGGTAAGCAGAAGGAAACTAAAGTTAAGATGCTCCATTCCACATTTTCCGCTCATCTTTCATGACATTATGTACCGAGTAGCGGTTCTCAACGCAGCGCTTTGCTCTTTCGCTAGAGCGTGGAAATGAAAATAATTCCGTCCCTCAAGTTGGATTCGAAGCCACATATGTCATTTTTATAAGCTAGACGTCACCGAACCACGACGACGTAACTCATTTTTTATTTTTACATTTTAGATTATTGTCTTTTTTAAAGACCATTTCAATGTTGAAATTTTCTTCATAAAATAATTTTTGTCTATATATTTTTTGAACTATAATGCTCGTTCATGCACAGGCACAGACGCGAAAAAGAACTGTATACTGCACAGAACACAAAGTGATGATGATCACGTGATTAAACTTTAACGTTAAAGTTTTAAAAAATATATATATTGGTTAAAAATATTTTGTTGACGCTACCTAACTCTATTCCATAGAAAAACCGACTATTTTTACCAATAATCTCACTATGAGACAAACTTGTAGTTTATAACGCCCTTATGAATTTACTCCAAAGAAGATGTTAGGTAGATGGGACCTCAGGCGATTACTCCAAATTGAATATGTAAAAGGGATCCTAAAAAGGTCTATTAAAATTCGATGAAGCAATACATTGGTTATACTTACTTTTTATATATTTTTTTAGTTTCAGCAATCCCGCACACGACAGGGTAGACACAAGGAACCTGGGAACCTAGTGTTAAAACACTCTATTCCTATTAGGGCACGTCCGTTCCCCACGTTCTGTCGAACTTTGGAGGCATTGCGTGTTGAGTAGTGGAACTTAACGCCACGCTTTGCCTCGTAACCAGAGGAAATGAAGATATTAAATATTTAATTCCTTCGAGTGGGAATCAACCCACAATCTATCGCGCCTATATTAACGCGCTTGTAACCTTGTAACCTGTGATTGGTCTCAATATGTTATATTTTTTTCTGTTTAAAATATTATTATGCATGTATATATTTTATGCTTCACACTGTATTCCTTATACGTAGGAAATCTAGCATTAACCAAGTATTTTTTATTAAATTTAAGTAACACAATAACTTGGCGTGGCGTAAAACTTTGTTTATAAATATCACTCTTCTTCTTCTAAATGTGAGTGATTGGAGTGTTTTGGTGTTTAGTCATGCACTACCTGTTGCCTTAGCCAAATTGTGGGAAGTTATACGAGACGTAGATAACGTAGACGAAGACAAGGTGATATGAGTAGCACTCAGTTAGGGCCGGTATGGTAGGTTGGCACCACAGTTACAGATTGCTTGTTCTGGGTGTATTCCCATTTTATAAGGCGTTCTTTGTAACGGTCAACTTGGCTGGTGGTAATCTATTGAGTAACTTCCATGTTGACCATAGGAAGTGGTAAAGTTGCCAAGTTCATATATAATTCTGCTCAAATTACTTTAAAAAAAACAAATATTCTTAGTTATTGTTCGAAAAAATACTATGTTTCGACGACGTTAAATTTAAACGTAATATCTATAGAAGGGGTTAAGCAATTGTTTTGTCGAAGAAAAACAATATAAAGCGGTTAGAAGAAATTAATTTCCGTGATCGCCGAGCGGCTGCTTGTGACGCACAATTCATTACTTTGTACAGAGCCTTGACTACAGTGAAGGGGAGCGATTTAATTTTTTTTATTATAAGTTTCCCGCCGCATAGTCCTATTTTGAAATTGGATGATTAGTGATATGAGGGCTTTAATATTAGTTTTTATCTAAACTTGGTTTTAACATTTTGACAGACACACCGTTTGACTGACTGTTGTGGGTTCGATTCCTACCCACGGGAATGATTTATTTTTATATCCACACTCTGGCAACAAGGTAAAACGCGGCGTTAAATTTCACCACTTAACCCGCAGTGTTGCTTGAGGAACCGAATGTCTTAATACTAGGTTCCCTTTGCCTATCCCTATCAAGTGCAGCAGGATATATATATATAATAAAGTTAAACAATTAAGAACTAAGTATAATATTTACATTAAAATAATTCTGTGTGGTCTCTATTTATCGTGCAGATAAGCTTAAAAGACGTTTCTTATCCTCAACAAGGATATGTGGATTAAAATAGCATTCCTGCTTGTCACAGAATGTACCTTTAGCAAAAGGGTTTTTAAAGCATTATTTTTAGTAAACTCTTTTGTCCATTGAATGGGTTTAAAATTTCTTTTTAAATTTTGTAATAAACCGACAGGTGGCACAGGCACAGGGTCTGACAATGAACGCAGCGGTTGGAGATTCGATTCTCATTTGGGAAAATACTATATTTAATTTTCCTCCCTCTGGGAACAAGCGGAAACACAGCGTTAAGGTCCGCCATTCAACATGCAAAAATTAGGCGGAACGTGAAGAATTTAATCAAAAACATGGTATAATTGATGATCATTAAATTTCAGCTTTACCTTTTATATAGGCTAAGTATTACATAGTCAATTTGTCACTATCTCTATACATTCAAATTCGATACAAATTTTGCAAAGTTGAAGTCATTGTTTCTTTGAACGTACTAATTTTAATACTGGTTAGAATAAAAAAATATTTGTGCATTAAGTTCATTTATCGAGGTAGGCTATTAGGTGGCTAGGTACTTATATAAACCACTGTACCTGTTACCTCGGGCACTTGCAAAAATTAGTAACTTATAAAATAAACAAGCAAAAATGATATCTAGCATGTATGTATGAAATATATATATTTCAAGTCCGTTGAACATCCTAACAAGACACATAATTAAGTGTTTACACTATTTCAATGCGACCCACGTGTTTACTACACCTGAATAGGTTCCTAAAAGCAACGTTAGAAAAATGAGCTCTATATATCAAAAATAAGATTCATTTTCCTAATACACATTTCGATTCAGATACGTCCTTTTAGAATTGATAGGAAATAAATTACATACAATTTTGCGTTGTCGTGTCGATCTTATTTCAATTGAAATAGACTCAATTTCGTATGCAGTATTGTAGAGAGTGTCTTTTGTCCCAGAGGTGCCCGAATTATTTATCTCGACGAATATTTTGTTTGACCCTAAATAAAGGATTTTCCGCTGCTATTTAAATAGGTATGGATAGTAAATTAATTGTGCTAGACTAGTTGTTAACTCTTTTTTTGCCTGTTGTTTTATTTATCGAGATATTATTAATTTATGTAACTGTACGCTTTACGCTTTTTTATATAGTAGGGTAGACAGCGGGAGTTTATCGAGATATTTAATGTTAAGTTGTGGAACTCGACGCCGGGTCATTCCCTTTTTTCAATCCATTGTGTGAGGATCGAACTCACAACTGTTGCGTTTGCTATCAGATGCTGCCCCCTGCCATGTCGGCTTCAGTAATAATAATAATAATAATTAACGAGAAATACATAAAATACACGTATTTTATCAACTGTATCCCACACACAGGAGGATATGCAGAGAGAACCTGACAACATAATGTTTACATACTCCGTTCCCATTAGACCAGAACAAGGAAATGAAAACATTTCATTTCCCAAAATAGGAATCGTACCCACAAAAATAGCAGCAACCACTTGTGCCCCACGACTGCCTGAATATAATAATAATATCCATAAATTTTTAGAAACAATTACCACGGCTTCTAACACAAGAACTTCGTTATCCAATCTTATTAAGAAATTAATTCATTTATTCTGATAATTAGTATTCGACCTCCGTTCGCCGCATCTGGCTCTTATTAATGTCTACTCCGCTTTGGTAGGGTTCCGGGAAATTTACTTACTCCAGGGGGATTTAGTCTGACATGTGTTTATTATTTGCATTTGTTTTTAAATGAATAAATCATAATTTGCATTTATTTATTTAAATTAAAATAGGTTTACAGGCGGTCGGGGCGCATTGCTGCTTGTGGGTTCAATCCCTATTAGGCAGGATGATTATGTTCTAATTATTTTCAATTCCCCAGTCTAGTAGGCTTATTGTGGCGTTAAGTTCCACAACATAACATGCATTGTCTCGAAAATTGGGGGAAAAGTTACCGGAAAAATCTCTCATCTAACATTTAAATAGGCTTACAATACAAAAAAAGGTTAATAAAGACAGAGAACTTGTCCTGTAAGACAAATTTGAAGATAGCATAAAATTTGGAACGAATAAAAGTGATTTGATTTGGAGAAAGTACGACTTTTGGAACGTGAGCCTGTCTAAATCCTTATAACCGCGTACCTACATTTAAATTCGATTATGAATAATATTCTTCACGTTTCCTTCGCACGCTTTATAATAAAAGGAGATCTAAGATTTTGATAATAAATTTAATATTTTTTTTTTTGTTTCACGATATACATCGTGAATAACAGAATAGGCAGAAAAATCCCAGTGTTAAGGCACTTCATTCTGTCTTGGTTTCAAGACTAACACGGCGTTAAGTTCCACCCCGAATTCTCTGAACGCCACCCCACGAAATGAAAAAAAAAAAACTTAACCCACAATCATTGCGTTTACAGACTTTGTAATGTCACCATTCTACAAACTATTTTTAATTTAACATTTTCATCATCTTTTAAACATTTCTCTTTTTCATCTTTCCCTTACATATATTACAAAACACAAGAAAAATAAAATATTCACTTACCTTCCATACTTTCATTCCATTCTCTAACACGAATCAGTTTTACATACAAATATTGGCAATAATACCAACAAATATCCAAATAAAGCAAGTATTTGTAAATATTTCAATAAGGAAACATTCTCAGATAAGTCTTTGAAGCGAAATAAGCGTGAGGAGAGAAAATTATGTTTGTGAAACCGTTTTCCTTTGTCCTTATCGTAAACGCGTCTCTTAACTTGAAGTTTAGTATTAAACTACTAGTATTGATATATTAAAAATCTATTGGAAGAGGCCAGTCGTAGCGCAGGGGCTCAAGCGTGCGATTGTAAGCGCAACAAGTGGGTTCGATTCCCACTTGAAGAATTAAATATTTTCATTACCTCGCACTGGTAACGAGGCAAAGCGAAAGTCGGGAAATAAAGTGTCTTTATGAGAACAGAGTGTTATAACTAGGTTCCCAGTTTCCCTCTGCTTACCGTCCTATTTGAGGGATATAGCGTGAAACTAAAAAAACCCGTTACCTTTTAACAATATTTCATTAAAGATGTTAATGTTAATTATTTCATCACTCGTATTCTTTATCGAATGACGAATACAAAGACTAACGAACGGACAACAATTAACGCTATCGAATTACAAAAACGTAAAAGCTTTTGATTATTTTGCGGAGGCGTGTGAGGTATATAATTTACTTGTGATTTAATAATTTTATTAAATAGTTGTGGCGGGACTGTGATTGTAAATGCGATGGTAGCTACTTCGATTCCAACTAGGGGGAATTAATATACGTATACATGCACTGATTCTATTTTCCCACTCGATTTGAAAAAAAAATTAAAAAGTAACATACACGAGTAAGTATTTCTAAATCGTATGAGCTAAGAAAAGCGTTAAACTTAACTATAGTTCTAATCTCCGATCCCGAAACGCACCCCCGAGGCCTGTGAAACGAAATTGGGTTGTCAACTAAGAATACGCTGATGCCATTGTAAAGAAGTGTTCAAAAAGACGGTCAATTGACCTGTTATGTATATAGAAGTGCTAGGGTGTGATTTTAAATGGTTGAGTTTTAAATATTATTTTTAAAGATTTATATTCGCTCCCGTAAGACGACACGCAGCGTTATATTCCGCCACTGAATACTCAATGTCTCAAAAACTGGACGGAAAGTAAAGAATACATCTTAACTATAGATTCTCTCTGCCTACTCTTATATATGGACGATAAAGCTAAATGTTTATGTAAAAAATATTATGAATAAATATACTTGTTTCTTCTAAAGCTTCACGCTTTTCTCCTCAAAGGAAGGTAAATAGAACCGGAACCTAGTGCTAAGACACTGTGTTCCTTACTTTTCGCCCAATTATTCGAGACATTGCGTGTTGAGTGGCAGAACTCAACGCCGCGCTTTGCTTCGTCACCAGAGCAAAGAAATGGAAATATAAATTTAAATAAATATTTCATCTCCTCGAGTGGAGATCGAACCCACAACCAGTCGGTTTTACAGTCACACTATGCCCCTGCGCCACGACTGGCCTTAATCATTCATTATAATCTCATAAATTAATACATAAATGAGGAACGGAAGTGTATTAATAGGAACGGAATGTCTCAATACTATGTTCCCCGATGCTCTCTGCCTAACCTGCTATGTGCGGGATACAGAGTGAAACTAAAAAAAACCAAATAACACATATGTTAAACATCTCGCTTAGCTGTTAGTAAGTTAGGTACTTAGCTCGGATGATTTAACCCACATCGAGAGTGGCAGCTTGACTCGTTTCTTCTAAGCGGGTCGAGGCAAGACCCACTTTTGTAACAAGGGGATTTTTGTCATTTCCCACTGAATACTCCCCGCGCTTATTTATGTTGATGAACATATGTATGACGAATTCTGATTTGTGAATAGTGGAGCTTGTGCTATTTGGTTTTCACCAGTGTTGTATAATGTTATAAGGTCACTAGTTTTTCTTTTTTTTATTCATTTCAGTACTAGTTGGACACTAGATAACTATGTTGTTTTTTTTTCAAAGTTAAAGATATATGAATATTTTTTCTACGTATAGTATTGTGAAAATATTTTTCAAGACGTTGTGTATTGAGTGGCGGATCTCAACGCCGCGTATTTATTATATTACCGGAACGACAGCCTCTAATAAGATTCTTCTAATATTATCTACAAAAACTGATGATTTTTTTAAAACTATCTCATATTCCAACAAATTTTTGATATTTTACATTCAGTTACAATATTTCAGTCACATTACAACATATCAAAACAATGGCCACGGGGTCCTGCCCCTAAACGAGTTGATGTCAGAAATACCTTCTAACAAATGTGAGGGTCAGCCGACAGCTTGGGGCGAAGGAAAACTGAGAGGAACGACAATGTTACGTGACTCGGTTATGACTGTTTACAGTAGTTTTCTATTGGTTATAAATTGTTTAAAAATATTGTTTTTTCAGCTTCACGCTGTATCACGCATTTAACAGGGTATGCAGAGGGAACCTTGTTTTAAGCATTCCGTTTCTCAGTTTTTTTTCGCTGCTTGCTTTTCCTTCAATTTTTGAGGCATAGTGTGTTGAGAGGCGGAACTCAACGCTACGCTTTGCCTTACTACCAGAGTGAAGAAATGTAAATATTAAAAATTCATTCCTCCAATCGAATCTACAACTGTCCTGTCACACGGTTGTGCTACTGCGCTACGATGGGCTTTTAATAAAATTATGTTGTGTTATTAATGTACAGTTAATTAGAAATTTGTTAAGTGATTTTTCTTCCCGCTGTATCCACAGAGGGAACCTTTTTATAGGCGGGACTCGATGCCACGTTTTGTTTTTTTTATGTTAAAGTGAGGAGATGAAAATAATGAATATCATATAAATTAGGAATGGAACCATGTACGGCATAAAATAATTAATTAAATCACAAGGTTAGACTAAATAACAATGAACAAACCTAATTTTCTGTTCATCGAAAAAATTAATTACGAAAACAAAGAAAAGGCGAGCTCTCTTTAGGACTCGTTAATTAGAGATGTACTTACATTTTTTTTTATTTTACGCTTTTATTTGACAACGCACTTGAAGTAGACATGGAATTCACACTGAACTAATTGCGTGTCGTCCATTATAATTATACCTATTATTTGATGATTAAGTCTTGATTTTTTTTTTTTTATTTAATTATAGAATATTGCGTATTGAGTGGCGGAACTCAACGCCGCGCTTTGCCATACCGCTCTGATTATAACTCATACCTGCTAGTGAGAATCGAACTTTTGCGTTCACGGACGGACGTTATGCCGTTGCGCCAAGACAGCTTGATAAAAATAATGTTTGTTTTTTTTTTAGTTTCACGCTGTATCCCGCAAACAGCAGGATAAGCAGAGAGAACCTGGAAACACGGTTTTAGTACACTCTATTCCAATAGACATTTCCGTTCTCCACTTTTGGGTGAATTCGCTTTTCCCTCATCACCAGAGCGGAGAAATGAAAATATTATATACATATTTAATTCCCCCTAGTTGAATCGAACCCACAACTGTCCTATGTACTCCTACACTACGACGTATATACGACGATGATAATACTTTATACGTTTACATTTTATTTAAATCTAAACCATTCAATTCGCTTTGTTGTCTCCAGGTTTGATATCTTCATTTCTCATTCAGTCGCTTACAATATGTCAACCTTGCGTGGTTGTCACAACCACAACGCTTCGCTGATTATTTGATATCCCTAAAAGGGTATTAGACAGACAGAGTAATACATAAACAATCTGTGGTATAATAAAAGAGGAGAGTTTGTTTGTCTGTTGCTATGTGCTAATCTCTGAAACTCGATTTTGTATTTAATAGCCTTTGGGAGAAATGTTCAGGAGGATAAGGATTGATATTTAGTTTTTTTCAGCTCGTTTCAACTTTCTGAGTATTGAGACACAATGCGCCTAAAATTTGGCGGAAAGTGTGAAACGTGTGTGTTTGGAAGTATCTTTATGGGAACGGAGTATCTCAACACTAGGTTCCTAGATTCCCTCTGCCTACCCTGCTGTGTGCGTGTGGAACACAGTAAGAAGCTAAAAAAATAAAAAATATATTTTTTCTGTAAACTATTCACTCATTCTATTTACTTCTTGATGTAAAATAATTTTATTGTTAAGTATACGTTTTAAACTTGCCATTTTTATTTTTACAGATAGTGCTGTGATCCAGTTGGCTGTAATTGTAAGTTCATTTTTATTACCACTAAGAAGAATCTCCATTTTTTTAGTTTGAGAGATATTATAATACAAAAAACTATTTTCATTACCAAAATGTGGACGTAATAGCCGCACAGTGTTTGACTGAAAATTCGTTGGTTGTGGGTTCCATTTCCACTTTGGTTGACAAAACGCGGCGCAGTGTTACATCACTCACCAAGGTTTGCTGCAAATCGCTGTGGCAAGTCATAAATTTAGGCATAAAAGGAACGAAGTGTTCACACGCACATTCGATTTTTCTATACATCGGTTTCTTTTATATATCCCGCATATAAAAGCGTGAAAACTAAAAAGTATAGCACATAGTATACCAAATTCTAGTAAGATGAAACGTAGACTTGTACTATAATGAATATTGTACGAGATCAGGTAACATTAGCTCGCGTTAATTTTTAATGTGACATCACGGAACTTGACAGTCCATAGGGATACCTACAATTTTGAGGGCCTTCCGCTGGCATTCAGGAAGTTGGAACATAATTTATACTGTCATTATGAGCTTTGTACAGTGGTTGTATTTATTGTGGAAGAGATAGTGTATTCGATTCTCAATTAGTGTTACTTGTAAGGGAGGTCTTTCATTAGTCGTTAGCCCGTATTCGGAGACTCCTCGAATGCTGTCTAACTACTGAGTTAACGGCTTGTTCTGCAAGCCCGGTGGTTGTCGGTTCAATTCCCACTATAAATTATATTAATTTCCCCTTTCTGCCAAGACACAGTGCATCATAAATTTTGGCAGAAAGCAGAGGCCACAATGCCTTGCTGAAAAAGAAATCCAAAAAGTAAGACATTTATGTTTTAATTGCTTTATTTATTACTAAATTGTATGTAGTCAGAATGGAACCCACAATCATTGTATAAGGTAGGCGGTGTTAATTCAATACCTATATTAACGCAATGAAGGTGCTAAAAGCTTATTTTGGTTGAAATAAGAAATCACGTGCAATTATACCTTTATAAGGTATAAAGGTACATGACTAGTTGAAGCCCGAAATTTGTTTATATGGACTACAGTCCATATAAACAAAGTAGCTATGTGCTATACTTTTAGTTTACAAACTGGACAAGTGATTCAAGCGATTTTGATGCCTCCACGCGGTTTTGAGATCGCGTAAATAATCGTAAATAATCCACACAAGACAACAAAGAGATCCTACAAGGGTTTCTTTTTTCCTTTTGGGTACGGAATCCTAAAAATATCTTTTTTTCCTGTTGTCGAATAAAAAAATCTCTTAATGTTCCTCTAAACTCCCAAGAGAATCGATATTGCCTGTATAATAGATATTATTTGTTATTATAAAAAAAAAAATACTGTATTTGATTGATAATAGCTTTTAAGAGTAATTTCGTTAAGCACTTATCAGTTTTTGGATTAAAGTCCTGGATTTCAGTTAAACTTTATGTAAATTACTTATGAATTAGTTTCAAAGCTTCAGTTTGTTGTTGATCTAGTTAAGGATTATTCTTAAATCTATATTTAATAATTTTATACACAAGAGGGTTCAGGTGTAGAGTGAAGAGTCTTAGCAGTAGGCTATCTGATACGTGTGGGATACAGCGTGGGGACAGAAAAATATGTAAAGTTACGCGGTAAGTGTAGAACACGCTATGTAGGTAAGCAGCGAGAACTTGGCTTCTTCCATTCTAACCATTTTAGGAATAAATTCCATTGCAACGCAACGCGACGGTGATGGGTTCCATTCCAATTCAGAGAAATTAATTATTTTCATTTCTTCGCTCTGTTGACAAGAGAAAACGTAACGTTGACTTTTGCAGGCCGACAAGAAGTGTCTTAACTCAACTTATCCTCCCGTATGCGGAACATAACGTGAGAGTAGAAACAAAATGGCTTTTGAAATAGTGTTAGAACCTCATTACCATATAATTTACAGTTAAAATAAGAAAAAGAGCCTAATTTGGAGCTTTATACGTCATCATTTGAACTTAAGCTTACTTGTTTAGGAAGTAATATACAACAGTGTGACCTGGAAACTTGCACTTCTACAAAACAGGTGAAACGCGCCGCGGTCATTAGTGAGCCACTGTGCAGCCACTGAATAAGCGACCTTTATATTCTTTAGATCAATCTTATTTTTTTTCTTAGCTTCACTCTGTATCCCGCATGCAGCAGAGTAAGCAGAGGGAGTCTAGTGTTAAGGCACTTCGATCCCCACCTTTCCCTGAATTCTGGAGGCACGTAGCAACCCCCGTAGAAGAGTAGAGATGTGGAGAACCCATACACATAGCTTAAATCATTCCTCCTAGTGGAGATCGAACCCACAACCATTCAACTGTATACTAAAACAAGAATAATTAAAAAAAAACATAAAATAAATCGTATATATTTAATCTTAAGCCTTATTAAGTGCTAATAACATAAATGCCATGGCCACGCAATTAAAATTGTTTTCACGCTCTCCAAGCGATTTTTCATGTAACACGAAATGTTTAGTACAAATGACCTAGTTTCTAAGTATGGAGTTATGGTTTAAAAATATATATAAATTTTTACTATTATAGCTAAAAGGGAAAAAAGGTGTTTTATAACGCGTTTTTACACTAAGCATTGCTCATTAAAATTATTATTACTACATTATAATAATTAAGTACCCTTTTAAAACTTTCATAGATTTGAACTGCAGAACTTATATGTGATGAGGAAGTGGGAATCGAACCCGGAACCAACGCGGTTATATTCAAATATTGTCTCTCAAACTTCTAAAATAAAAAATAAACAAAACAATTACAAAAGAAAACATGAAATAATTTAAATACCAATAAATCTCACAAACGTAACTACAACTTAATTTATAGCTTTAATATTGTAAAAGCATTTCTTACGGCCCGTTTTATATAGAGGAGGTAATTTACATCCAAGTATGGACTTAGTGAGGATTAGCTTACCTTTTGTGTGCCAGTTCATTAATAATGATTTCTTCCTATAGAAATTAGTTGAGTGCCATTCATTCTTAGAGAATAAATATCTCTCGAGGGTATATGGGAAATTATGAATTTACCTATAATATACCTTTTTTATTTTAGCCTCTCGCTGTACCCCGCATCTAGTAGAGAAGGCAGAGAAGAACCAAGAAATCTAGTGTTAAAACACTAGGACTAGGATTCTTCTTTATGACGTTCCGTGTCCCACTTTCAACTGAATTCATTCCGCCGAGCGGAAATAGAATCGAATATAATAGAAGGAACCCAGGTTCCTTCTGCCTACCCTATTATATTCCTTCGGCTGTTACGACACTTTAATTCCATATCCATATGAACTAACAAACATTATTAGCATCAATAACCATCTAAATACAAAATCTTACTTGCACAAGAAAACTAATTTATAATAATGATATTTCAAAAAAAAGTAATATCCAAATGAACTTCATTTTAATATGACCGTTTGAAGCGTTACTATTATCACAAATATTAGAAAGTCACATTGTAATAAACGTCCGTACAAATATTTATATTGTACGAGATCAATGTTAATTGTTTTTCAATATTTAAAAGCTGTTATGGGCTTGTTAAGTACTTGAGCTGGTTTACGCTTTTGTTCATTTTATATTTTATATATTCTTCTGCATTATACTGGTAATAGAAACAGTTGCAGAGCAGCATAGCTTGACTATAAACTTGACGGTTATGGATTCGATTTCCACACAAGGAAATTAGTTTTTCATTTAATCGCTGTAATAGTCAAGACAAAGCGTGTAGAATTAATTTTCGCCTGTAGATTTTCAAATGATCAGTACTTGGGAATCAAGTCTTCTCAACATTAGTCTCACGCGGGATACAGCGTGAAAATAAAAAAATACAGCTACAGTAATAGTTACAAAATAAACTGGCTGTGACATACAAAAGGACAGACAGACATGATGAATCTAAAATAATATCATATTTTACCATTCGGCGATACACCCCCCAAAATAAGCTAAAATCTATAATATATCAAACCTATCGAATTCCATTATAAAACAACTCGATCATTTGTATCACAAAATATGATTCACTAGGAAACTATTTTTACTTGAGATTAATATGGAATGCTCATGTCTTCACTTTGCCTTATCTATTTAGTTCGAATATTGGAAATGTATGAGATTGGAGATGCCTCTAGAAGGTATGTGGGTATCTATATGCTATATAATCGTATGGTAGTGCAGTTCAAATTTTACTCGGAAAATGATAACATTTAAATTTTAATTTCTATTATTAAATTACTTTTATTTTGGTCTACTCAATCTCGGTACGGTTACGGTAGAACAACGAACAACGACGTTGAGTTCTACAACTCAAGTGCCTTGAACCAGAACACTAGATACCTGCTGTATGCCGCGTGACACAAATCAAAAAAAAATGTTGTGTACGTATCTTTCATATTACAGTTTTGTCTTATCAAATTATATCTGAAAGACAAACGAGAAAGAAAGAAACGTTTTTACCTTTAAAAATGTTACCTCAAATAGACATCGAACTTCATACCTCCATCCTCCTATCCTCATAGCTACATGTTACAATGTCAAATTACAACCACAACGTTTTTTCTCTATAAACTACATGTATCATTGTTATCTGTTGACCGCCCGCGTTGAACTTAGTTTTCTGTGGGAATTAATTCCTTTGATTGAATTAAAATTCAGTTGAGAAGAACAAATTATGTAGAGGGTTCTGAATTTTAATGATAAATACATGACTTACGTTTTATAAAAAAATATATATTTGGAAAGCTAATACTTTTTTTTACTTTACATTCTAAACATTAAATTATAATAATTAAATTATATAACCATTTTTCCAAACATTACGTGTTAACTAGAGAAACTCAACGCCGCGACTATTATTGGCGCGGCTTAAATACTTCACAGTACATTCATCATTTAAAAATATATTAAAATCAAAAGCTTAAAAGTCAACCTACAAATGTAGAGCTCCTAACTATAATGATTAATTAAAAATCTTCAAAGAGAGGATAAGGATCTCTAAACTTTTTTTTATTTTTAACTAAACCACTAACCCGAAGTTGTATACAATAGATCAATAAAGTTAATTCCCCTCATTACTTTTAACCGAAACTAATGAACGTACACAAAAGGGTACACAAATTGATACTGTGTGAAACATATTACTGATGTTCATACATTGATGACTATTATATAGAAATGGCGTATAGAATTAGATATAAACAGTAAAAAATAAATAGCAAAGTTCTGAGGGAACCAGGGAACCTGATTATTATTATTAATTTCCGTCAAATTCAGCAGGCATTGCGTATTAAGTGGCTGAACATAACGCCACACTTGCATCGTTATCGGAGCGAGGAAATTAAAATATTACTTTTTTTATTTCATCAATATATATGCCACACCCTGCCGCGTTTATAGTGGCACGTCTCTGTGACAGCTCCACGACTGGTACGCAACACGCATTGTCTCGAAAACTAGGGAACGAAGTATCTTAACACTAAAAGCTCAACACTAGCTATGCTTGCTCTACTATACGCAGGAATCAACGTGAAGCTAAAAAATAAATTATGATTTTTAAAATTATTAATTATGGCTATTATAAATCAAAACGAATACTTCTATTCATCATTTTGTTCTGCGGCTCCTATACGAATACTTCATTGTTTAAACACACAATCGATTTAACGAGATATAATAGAATCAATTACGTGGCCAAGAATTTCATTAGACATCGCGACCTTAAGTGAAGAGCACTTTTGTAGTCGAGGGGGTAGTGGAAATATAATCAGGTCGTTTCCGATATTATTAATTATTGAAAATTATATTATTATTATTTAATGGATTAAAAATTAATACTAACGCTTAAAGCGTATATAAAATAATGTTAGTAATATTTAATCTATTTTAATAGTTTTAGCTTTATCGTAGAGGACATCGTGGGGTCTTAATATAAATGTAAACGGTGGTGAGTTCAATTCTCAGTTCGGGAAATTTATTGTTTTTATTTTCTAGCTCTCGTAATATGACAAAGCGTGGCTGTACGCCATTTAACATCCAATATCTTAAAAATTGAGCGAAAAGTAAGAAACAGAACACTAGGTTCTTTCGACCTTTTAGATACAGCGTGAAATTGAAAAAAAAAAACTATAATATTTTGCTTTTATGTTTAAAATAAAAATAATTTGTTACGAATAAAGACTCGCTTTTATTGAGAAATATAATAGTTACTGGCCAAACCTATTGTTTGGCAGAGAGAGAGGGTTCCAGATTTTGTTCCAGAAGTTTCAACAGATTATCGTTGGTCCACTTATAAATCTCTCCAGCGCTACACTGTAGAATTTGTTAATATATTTTGATCTCCTTAATATTTCAAGCATTCGTACCTTTCATCTCATCTCAATATTACTTAGATTCTTGTCGTTTATTAAATTGAAACGCCGAAATAGACACCGAAAGGTATAAAATTCACATCTCCATTGTTTGAATAATTTAATTAAAATATATATTTTAAACAATTTTATTATTAATCGTAAAACTTCATTTATGCTCAATAATGGAACATGTTTTATCATAATATGTAATCATCAAGAGCTTTCATATTACAAATTAAAGTTGGGAAATATTGAATCACGATACTTAACAACAGTAATGGAAGAATTATATAAATACATATATACTTACATAAATGGATATATTTATACTTTTTTTTAGCTTCACACTGTATCCCACACACAGTCTTAGTTCCGATTAAGAAATTTTCGGTCCTCACTTACACCGAATTCTCAAGGCATGGCGTATGATGGAACTCAACGCCGCGTTTTGCCTTAAGACCAGAGCGAAGAAATGCCCGTACATACACTATACTGTACATATTTGGGGATTTATTTTCGTTAATTCTATTCCCTGTAAATACCGTTTACCCCTAATCGTCTCTAAGTGCTCCAACCTAAGCACAAGCACGTTCGTTCTGAGTTAACTGCAATTCTTGCTTACACACAGTAATTAAGAGTTAAATGATGTTGTTTTGCCAACTACTTCATTGTATTGTTTATTTTACTGATACGTGAGATACTATACATACCACACGAGTACGCCCCTTGAGATATTACTGGTGAATATCGAAATCTGCTTTCTATTTATTTTTGTTCTAGTAACAACATGTTTTTTAACTTATCACTCCATTCCCCACTTTCTGCAAAATTTTTGAAAATGTTTGAGTTGAATTGAACGCTACGTGTACGCTTTGTGTACGAGAGCGAAGAAATAAATATAATTTGATTTTTTATTTGATTCTATTATTGTTTTTTCTTTTACAATTGAAAGAGCTAAATAATGTAGGTTAAATTTTTAGTATTTTTTTCACGCATTATCCGTATAATATCAGATGGAAAACTCACTAAAAGATGACTTGATTCACATAAAGTCCAAAGCCTTTGTGTAGCTAAACAAAAATGTTAAAAAAACTAAAAAATGTCCCCGATAGAGAAATTTTATGCAGATATGTTCATACGTACTAATAATACTAAACAACCTTTAATATAAATAATATAAAATTTAATCAGTGGTCCCTTGTTGGGTGCTGCTTGTTGGGTGAACTTGTTTGGGTGAACTCATGAACTGTAAAACGGAAAACGAGAAAAAAACCTAGATTTTACATTTTTCCTGTTGCCGTGAGAATTTGGAGAAACCTTGTCTTAGTATTCCTCTAAATTCCCCAAAGAACCTATAAAACAATATAAAGGATAAGACATTTGGTCCGCTAGCTCCTGTACTACAATCCGTATGGGATAATGATTTACAAGGTTTGAAAATTAGATCATTGTTACGTATTCCGCTTCACTAGACTTATTAGTAAAGTTCTTGTGATTTATTGAGAACCATTCGTATGGAAACGTGTTATTTGTTTTGACTGTGTTATATTGAAATATTCAAATGACGTTGGGTGCGGGTTTGATTCCCATTTAGAGGAATAAAAAGTCATTTTTTTAGCTTCACGCTCTGCATATGGCGAAGTAGATAGTGGGACTCTAGTATTGAGTCACTCGGTTCCTAGTTAGTATGTTTATAAATTATTCCAATAAACAAATAGATACGTAATAATTTTGAACATTTTCGAGTGTTATTCCATATTTAGGAAAGAAAAATTCTAGCTCTTCGTGTACGGTCTCAAAGAGGCGCGGATTCAAATTCCGCTACGTTCACATCTTTATATTATGTTTTTTTTTAAATAGATACACAATTATTCTTTCAAAAAGTTTCCACACAAAGATATCAAAGTTAAAAGTTCTATGTAATTAAAACATTATATAGACTTTATCAAAGATGTGTTTATTTTAGTTAAGGGTTTATTTAATGAATATAAAAAAGTAATAGACATTCCTTAATCCCTTTTTACGATAAGATAAAATATGAAGAATAAATATTCACTCACCCTTCTTAGGCGGCTTTAGTTGATTAGTAACGTGAGATATATTTATTTTGTTTACACTTTGGCTTAAAACTTTTAATATAAATGAAGTTATATAGGTGGTCTAAAATTATCTGAAAATATACGATAAATAAAATTATCTTACAAGAAGAAGAAGAAGAAGAAAAATACAAGATAGATAATATTAAATGTGGGTAGAAACGAAAAAAATTACAAAAAACGCAGCACTTTGAATCGTAATATAGCGGAGAATGAAAATACTCAATACAGAACAGTACAATACAGTATTTAATTTTCTCGAATGGGAATCGAACCCACAATCTATCGCGTTTACAATCTATGGCCCCAATGTATAATGGTATATAATTTAAATCCGTTTTCGCAAAAAACGGATCACCTCCAATTAACAAAAAAGCTTGATTATTTAAAAAAAACTGCGGCCGAAAAGTTTTGCTTCTCGTTAAAAGGTTTCTTTTAAAATTTTACCGAAAGTGTAAATGATGATCGACGGATAACGAGCTTCTTAAAAGTTTTATAAATAAAGTGATACTTGAGTAGTTGGGATTTGTTGGTTCTGGCGCACGCGCCAGAACCAACAAATGCGCTAGAACCACGGGCGTGTGCCAGACCCCGCGCGTCGACTTGTCGATGCGTCGAAATTAAAAAAAAAAAAAAAAAAAAAAAAAAAAAAAAAAAAAAAAAAAAAAAAAAAAAAAA
>JAKRZM010000999.1:863802-929991 GCA_036379175.1 Heliconius cydno galanthus
AATTTCGACGCATCGACAAGTCGACGCGCGGGGTCTGGCACACGCCCGTGGTTCTAGCGCATTTGCTGGTTCTGGCGCGTGCGCCAGAACCAACAAATCCCAACTACTTACTTGCTGAGTATCGCGCTTTCATTATTTAGGCAAAAAAGTTTAGGATTAGGCATTTTGTCGTTATGTATATAAATATTAACATTATAAACTATCGCTTTCTATATGAGAATTATTAATGATTTTTTAGCTTCTTGCTATATTGCGCATGTTTGTATGTATGAATGGAACACCGTATTACCAGAGCAAAAAAGATAAAATAGTTTATTCCTACGAGTGGAAATCAAACGCGCTTACAGTGAGACGCTGTGCCGTTGGACCACGACGGCCTCAAACAGTAATTTACACAATAAAAGTTGAGAACGATTCCAAACAGTTAACAATATAATTTACGAAAAGGGCACGTTTCTCTAAACGATAAGAATGTCTAAAGACTCAACATATCTTTATTTGCCGATAAAAAAATAATGTTCGACATTAAGGGAGGGCTTAATTTAAATATTTTGGAGGACCCTCTCCATCCTCCCTTTTTTCTCTCAAAAGGAGTACCTATATAGATTCACTCTTTTAACAATAAATCAATCTGAGGGTAATGATTTTTAAATTAACATTGGTTTTTTAGGGTTCTGTAACTCAAATGGAAAAATGGAACATGTATAGGATCACTCTGTTGTTCACTTCTATATCTGTCAAAACCATTTTTCTAAAGATCTTGTGGAAGTGCCAAGCTAAAATTAATGATAAACATTCGGATCTACAATCATTTATTGATCATTTCTGACATATTTTGTTTGAAATTCGCCAAGTAACGAAAACTACGCCCATGCTAGGCCCACATGATGTATGCTTTAATACTTTCCTATATAGAACATGAATGATATATATACGAAATTTACGAAATTTGGCAAGAAATGTAAACCTACAATACAAGAAAAGGATAAAGTCCATTCATTTTAATACATAAAATAGCCATTACATCGTTATATTTACAAATATACGTTCATTTCATATAAAGTGATTGCATAGATCCACTAATTTAAGTTTATGATTTTTTCTGAGCGCACTTCCCGCGGACCTACAATCGTGAACTTGGTACAGAACTCTGGGTACACAATTCTGACTCGCGCTTTACGGATTTTTTATAAAATATAGACATTAAAGTGAAGCCATTAGTTCCAACGATTGTGATCGGTTCTCAATAGCCTAGTAATAATATGAACCATTGGAAAACTTAGATGGAATATTTTTCAAGTATGATAACTTTCAATGTGCAATTTCTCGTTCGTATTGTTAGTTTGTATGGAGTGTAGCGTTTTTTTTTATCTAGCGTAGTTTTAGTTTTTGTATAGCTTTATTTTTTCAGATTTTTTTAAAAGTTAGAATTGGTTTCGAGATAGAGTTGTAGTGTGCATATATGCAATAAATTAATTGTTTGCATATACGAGTATGCAGATGACAAGCCAATTAGTAATTAGTTATGAACTAAATTGAGGCTGTCGTGGCGCGGAATCACAAGTGTTGTGTTAGCCAGACGACTATAAAAGGGTGACGATCGTGGGTTCGATTTTACTCGGTGTAATAAAATATTGAATATTTTTTGACTCGACATGCTATGCCTAAAGAATTCGTCGGAAAGTGGAGAATGGAGTGTCATAACACTAAGATCCCAGGTTCTCTCCGTCTACTTTGTAGATTGTAGATGCGGGATACAGCAAGAAGCAAAAATTTTTAATATAATGAATATACGTACATATATAGTAATATCATTTACTTAAAGACCTTACATACCGGTCATGGTGGTGTAATGGGACAAAGTCTATTGTAAATACGATGGTTGTGAGTTCGATGCCATTAATTGTGCGTTGTGAATTTAATGCTTTCAGGATGTCGTTCGATCTGCCGCACTTTTGTAGCGCGTCGTTGATGTTTGCCGAGTCGCGTACCGATTGTTTCCACGCGATTATTAGAAAGCGGTGCGCTTCGCTGTGGGCGCGAGTGCGCGGGGCATCGAACACCATCCTGAGCACGTTGGCTGACCGATGGGACTCCCCATTGCTTAGTCGCTGGGCAAATCTTCATGCTCCAGCTACTAGCTACAGTCAATAGTGTAGGAGTCTCAACGGAAGCCAGTTTTTGTTTGTATATGTGTGTGTATTTATGTTAATACAAGGGTAAGTTTTAACTATTACTAACAAGTGGACTAATGTCTTAATTAAATAAATTTATTATTATTAAGCAAGTAGACAAAAAAGTATTATATACCAGATTACGTAATTGAACCTGTTTCCTTAGTTGGAATATACCATATTTAAGTTTAAAAAATCGTCTGAATATGATTTTTACCTCCAGAAACATTTTTTGAATTCGGTTAAAAAGGGACGTTCTTGATATATCACCGTTTTTGTAAAATCTTAAAGAAACTTTATCTCTCACGTCCTAAGAACATTACAGATTGACTAATGTATTTTTAACTAACTTTCAAATATATTCCTCGATAGCGTATAAGAGATATCCTTTAATTTGTTTGTGAAAAGAATATATTAAAAAGAGACGTCGTGTTGGACATTAAATCACTTATGGTTGATTAAAAAGCAATAAATTCTGAACAGTTGGATTTTAAAGGCCGTCTTGGTACAGTAGTTCCTTAAGAAAAACACGGTGGTAATGGGTTCTCTTCTCATCATGATGAAAAATGTATTTTTATCAGGTAAAGTCTCTAATATAGATAGAAAACGAAGAGCGGAATACCTTGACACATATTTCCCTCTGCCTTTGTTTAACTTTGTTTGCGTGATTAAGATGTAAAAGGAGAAAGCTCGTTTTTTCATTCTCATTCCTGTACAAGTTTCAAGAAAGATTTTTTTACTCCCTTACACTTCCCAGCACCTCTCCCCCTCCACCCATTTCCTGTACACATGCATTCAGTAAAGAATAAGTTTCATATAAATAAAAATATGTTACAAAAATATTTAATTAATATTAGTTATTATAACGTGTCAATCAATGACTAAACGATTTATTTTTTAAATGTATATCAGCTATTCTTATCTATCCTTTGTGGGCAGCAAGCTGGGTACGGCTCTGATACATTTCCAACTCTAAAAAATCCTGGTTCTGTAGTCACTTCCGTGTCACACCTGAAAAATTATGATTTTTAAATAATACTAATTACTTTATGATCAATATACAGAATATTTTATATACTTATAAAAATATTTTATAACACGATGGTTTAGGGTTCGATTCAAATTCGAGGGAATGGATTATTTTCTTTTTTCCCTAAACGACATAGTACGGGGTTACATTCCGCAACTCAACACCCATCTTGAATTCGAGTGGAAAATAAGTACGGAAATATGTTAACATTAGGTTTTCTCTGCCTACTCTGCTATATGCGGGATAGCGCGTGAAAGTAAAAAAAAGATTAAAGAAATCAATTGCTACCTTGGTATTTAACATTATGTCTAAGTAAATACATTTTAGATTAGAATCTTTACGTTCTTTATACACCTAACAAAATATAAAGCAAATATCAAATCTGTTTAGAAATAATTTAGACTTAAACAGGAATTATGTTCATCATTACTAGGCGGAGACAACAGCTCCTTAAGAGTTAAATTATTTACTTTTTTATAATTGAAAAAAAAAGACAATGATAAAGCATTCACAACATCTGTCGAGACAAAGGGTCGGCATTCCAATGTTTTTTGCCGCTAATTTGTCAACTTTTTCGAGCCAAGCGTTATAATGCCAGGCCTTGATATTTGTCACGTTAAAAAGATTTATATTTTTTGGGGTAAATTAAAAAGAAAAAATAGTTGGGAACAATGCACATACTTGAAGTTCAGTTTTGTATATTTTCTATGTCAGGTTAAGTTGTAAGATTAAAAAAACTTAGGGAGATGAACATAAGTTTTACTTTTCTTGAAATGATTTAAAAAATAAAAAAGTAACTAACTTCAGTTATAGTAGATACCTATACTGTACACACTCCTCTAGAAATAAAAAATATTTTTAAAAATACTGGAGCAAACGACCTGAACTTTGATGAGGTTCAGATTGTTCATAAATTAAGTAAGCCAAAAATCATCATCCCGATATGAATTTTAGCTTACAAGAAAGTTGTGTACAGAAACATACACACACGGAAATTTTGGTCACAAGTTTGGACACTTATATTGATCATTATAATGAAATATAGGTTAATTCCAACAACATAAATATCATGTACATTTTATATTAACCGGTGTAACTATGTAACTGAGGTGATTCGTCTGTCAGTTGACATAATTATTATATCAGACTACCGCCAACGATTTCTTAATTGCCTCCATCGTGTACATGGCAAATATAAAATGGAAAGTAAGTTTTAAAGGTTGGTTTTTAAAGTCGATTAAAATATTATATATGGAAAGAAAAAATATATAATACACAAGATCGCTTCATTTCACATTATCGCAAATTGAAACATAACTAAGCGAAATACTTACGTGGTTTTTTGAACATAAGTTTCATATCTATGTTTTTCTATATTTTTGTTGCTTATAATATGTCTCCTCTTTCGTAACAAATCATCCAATTTAATAACTTTGCCAACTTTCTCTAGCTTGATGTTTTTCCTTAAAGACAAAGGTTTTAACAGTTTCGATTTTTCTACAATATTCGCTTTAACTTCTTCCAACACGTTTTTTGGTAATTCTTCAGTTTGCCAATCAGGTGTCTTTGGCGAGTCGTCTTCTATCTTATTTTCTCCTTTTAATTCAGTTCCTTCTTCCTTGATTTCTTTCACTACTCCCATTTCTTCTGGTTCTACAACTGGAAGGGCATCTCGCAAATATGTGGTATAAGCTTGAGGATAATTTTTATTACGATTGTATATATCTAATTGTGTCCATGGAAAGCTATTATAGTAGAAACTTGCAGGGTGAGATAGATTGTGGTGATGTATATATGAAAATGGATAAGGAAGTAGTTGTATAGGGCGTTGAGGAGGAGGTAACTTTGGTGGATACCAAGGAGGATAATTTTGTTTCTTACATGGTCTTGGAGGTTCTGGTGTTAGCGTGTTATATGGTGTATGCATATATGATGACATTCTTTGAAAATTGGACATTGGATAGTAGTATGGTGACTTCATTAACTCAGGATCGGGAAAAAGTCTATTGAAGTATGAAAGTGGGTGAGGATAGGTACGTGGTGTGTGTATAATATTTGTCGCTTCAATATTTAGATCCTTTACTCTCTTTTTGTTATATTGTAATGGTTCATACCAGCGCGAAATAGAATCTTTGTTTTTTGTTTTTTTCATTTCATTATCATTTGTCTGTAAAATATTCACCGTATTTTTTTCTGATTTCTCATTCGCACTATCTATTTCATCATATATCTCTTGAGCTAAATTGTATATTTCTATTATCGCTTCTAAGTCACTTTTTTTAACTGTACGAAGAATTTCAGTTATGGTGCTTATCTCATCTTCGGTTAAATATCTATCAGCTGTTTCATCGTCAATTTGGTAGTCCTGTTTTATTTCGTTATTATTATAGAAATCTTTAACAAATATAGGTTGTTTTGAATTGCTTGAATCCGGCTTTTTTATCACAGCAAAAGAGTTTTCGCTTGGGCTCGTCGACATGTCGTCGTGAGGTATATTTTTTGTAATATTTACTTTTTTTATTGGATTAAATTCAGTTTCAGTAACATTTTTCTGTTTAAGTTTACAAGTGTAATTGCCACAAAAGCTTTCAGATTGCCAGGTGGAGTTTATTGGATAAAGTTTGCCAGTGTCTGGGTCTTGACAAAATAAACCTGAAACGATGAAATTAGATTTATGTTTTTCACAATGTATCATCGAAAAGTTAGTATTTATTTGAAAATAAATCACTTATTGATTTCTTGATAAGAGATTTTTTTTATTTAATTGTATATGAGTATTTTAAGACATTTTACCAGGCTGTCCATATTTGGAAATATTTTTTATCTTAATATCTTATATTACACTCACTTGTCTATATAATTATTTTTATTTTTAATATATAATTTAATTGTAGATGGAGAGATTTTTTTACTTCTATATTTTCGGAACTTTGCGTTTATCTTCCTTACAAGAACATTATATTTCATTCCCGAAATCGAGTGAGAACCGAACCCAGAAACGTCGCTTTTAAAATCAGATGCTGTTCTGCTATGCCAAGACGGCCCCTCCTACAATATTGACATATTTTTCATTTATTTTCACACACACAAGAAGAAAATAATATTAAAGTTCTAGCGTTAATAACGATTGTTTGGTTCTAATAGTGTTGTTCTACGTGCCTGAACGATGATATTGGCAGTTTCGTTGTATTGTTACGTTTCTTGTTTTGACTGATACAAATGATTAGCTTTAATACAAAGTAATACGATATATTTTCAACTTTCTATTTTTAATATTAAAGGATGACGCGTAATATTAAAATTAAAGGTCGTGATGGCGCAGTAGGACTAAGTCTGATAGTAAACGTTATACGTGTGGAGTTAAGCTCCATTCTAAGGATAATTTTTTCAATTTAGCCACTCAACACACAATATTTCAAAAATTCGGAGCTGCATGGGGAACGAATATATATATAGCTCGGTTCCCTCTCCCTACCATGCCAAGCGAGAAAACGCGTGAAGCGCTTTTCTAATCAGAAATATTACGCTGGGCTATATATACGTGATAATACTTCCACTTTCTCTATAAATAGAACAAATAATAAAAAAAGGCATATCTTTGTATATTTACCTTTAATATGTGTTCCGTGTACAATATTCAAACACACAAACACAGAGACATAAAGAAGGACGTGCCTAAACATTCTGTCACTAGCTATTGTTGTAAGTGATGACTGAACACTGACGGTGTGTCATATGCGAGTATTGTTTTGATTATATCGACGCTTGCTATTTTACAGTGTTTCTCAAGTTCTTGAGAATGTAGAGTAAGACATTCGCATTTCCTAATGTAATAACAATAATATAAGAAGAGCAAATACAAAATATGTAAGAAATATACTTGAATTTTGTACCACAAACGAAATAACGGAACCTTTTTAGGATCACTTTATAGTCTTTGTTTTTCTGTCTGTCTCTGTTTTTTATTTGTAGCCAATAATCTGCATTCAACTTGAGTGGATAGTTTATAACTTTCATAGATAAATGAATTACAAATTAAAATACTTAAAATTTTGCTATGCAGTGAAAGACTCAGATAGAATATTTTTTATTTTTTAAGCAAAATATAAAAGGAGCCTTTTCTTTGACGGCCCCTGCATTCGTGAATTCGCGAACGTGCCTTAATTCGACACTCGCTATCGCCGTGAATTCCGCTGACCGATCTGAATGATAAATCACTTTATCTAAGACAATTTACTGTAGTTAAACACATAATATATGTATATGTATATTTTTCATTGTCCACATTATTTTCGCTGCGTTGTGTTCCATCACTCGTACGGGACAATGCCTTCGGAATTCAGTGGCAAGTGAGAAGCGGAATGTTGCAACACTACGCTTCCTCTCCATGTTTCTCTTTCCTGGTGACATACGGGATATAGTGTGCAGCTGATTTAGTATTTTTATTTATTTATGTTTTTACATTGTCATATGATTGGTAGAAATCATAATCGAAAATCACACCTGTCTTTAGATATTAAACATACGTCCACTAGAGGGAATGAGTATATTTAAATTAATTTGATTTACTCTGGTAGACAAAGCGCGGTGCTAAGTTCCGCTACGACTCAACGAGTAGTCTCATAATTAAGGTGGTGCATAGAGAATGCAGCATCCTAGTGATAAAATTTTCTCTGACTGCCTTTCACATTTGCATTGAGTTTTGATTATTTCCTTAATACGGCACTTGATCCTGTTACCAACTTTAAGATTATATTAATACATTCCATTATGTTAAATGTACTTGAAGTGTTAAAGTGTAAAGCGGAATAAAATATCACAAACTATCCTTATAATTAAAAATATTCACAATGATTTTACGAGGCGTCCGAAGGATATTTAAAACAGCGGGCGGTGTACAGTCGAACCAATACAATATTGAAGCAAAGCTCGTTTTGGCTTCAAATTTGATAATAATGCAGGTAAATTTTGATGGTTAATAAAATATTTTTACTTAGATCCACATGGCGTAACTTAGTGCTAAAACAATTTTCTACACATTCCATACTGAATGGCGACGTTTCTGAACAAAGAAAATAATTAATTTCTACGAATGAGAGTCGTGGTTGACATCATAGTGTTAACATTCAAAAGCCAAAATGGCCTAAATTATATATATATATATTTAAATAATAATAGTACAGAGAAAAGGGATAAGAAAACATTTGAAATATCAACACTGTATACTTTCGACCTGTCGCCAAATATCTGTATGTATAAATATTGAAAATAACTTTAATATATGCACTATATGTGTAATGACTTCATTCTTGTGGTAAGCTTGCTAACAAAGTTGCTTATAATTTAATTAAAAAAGTCTTAGTTTAAAAATTGTTATTATATTATAAGTAAAGCATTTATGAAACTGTTCAGTTTAATTCTCATTCTATTAATAACTTTTGCAGTTTACGTTCTGATATGTTCAGGCAAGTATTTATACAAGAAATACTTCCTTTAGCTTCATATAAGAGGATAGTAGACGGAGATAACCTAGGGTTTTGATTTTTTGTATATATTTCCTGTAATATTTTACTTCCATTTTCTCTGAGAAATTGACATCGACCGTCAAACTAAGTATCAAAAGACAATAGCAATGCTTATATATAATCCATCCCATGCGCGGAATTTGAATCCATAACTAACACGTGCGGTCAGACACATTCCAATTATACCACTATTATGTAAAGGATCTATTTAATTACAAATCCAGCGTAATTAATAATTTGTAATATATGTATTATAGTTGTAGATTCAATTCTAGTAAAAACTATAATATTATAACAAAATTTACAAAATATCCAGAAATCTATTCATTAAAATAGGTACACTGTGGGTTCGAATCCACTCGATGAAATGAAATATTAAATTTTGCTGTTCTGGTAACGAGCATTGGGTTCCGCCAATCAGCATGCAATACCCCCAGAATTCAGCGGAAAGTGTTGAACGGAAGTGTCTTAATAAGAATGGAGTATCTGCAAATTATGTTCCCAGATTCCTTCTACCAGCTGTATGCGGAATACAGCGTAGAACTAAAAAAAAGTCTAACATATTTAGCCGACTGTACCTCACAACGGGGGTTCACACTCGAAGGTGTAAAAAACCAAATTAGATGTTAGCGAGTCAAAGCTTCCCGTCCCAAGATAAAAGTATTAATGGTTGAATTATACAAAAGTATTAAGTTAGAATTAAACGCGGTAATAAGAGAATCATTACTGTGGATATTTTTTTTCGTTGATTTTGAAACAGCGTTTGTGATTTGAAAGCGAATGTTTTAAAATTTTCCTTAGTAGGTACGCTACTTATTTTTGATATTAAAAGCAGCTTATTGCTTTTTGTAAAATATTTTTTTTTATCGTTATGTTTTTATTTTAAACCGAAATCGATCTTAAAAGAACTGCTTGAAATTGAAATAAAAATAAGATTAAGTTGCATTCCTTGTAAAAAATCTTATCTCTCCATTTGTCGCAAAACACGACGTCAATTCCCACCCACGGCACTGATAAGAATAATTACTTAGCAATATCAAAATGCAAAAAGAGGTCCTTTCAATGCATTTATTTGCATTTCTCTTTTTGCATTTTGTCTGCACGTTCTATGCCGTATATATCAGGGTAGATAGAGGGAACCTATCGTTAAGACACGACGTTCTCGCGCACTGCTTATTTTGCGTGACATATTGAGTGGCGGAAGTAAAGCTGAAAATTGGGAACGGAGTGTCTTAACACTACGTTGCCTTTGCTTACAGTCGGCGGGATACAGCAAGAAAAAACAATAAAGAAAAAAATCTATAATAGTGACTAAACGCAGAACAAAATCACGTACCATTACAAGTCAAAATATATAGTCGATATAAATCAGAGCTCGCATGAAAACACAACATAAAATCGAAAATGATAAGTTTTACAGATACATACATACGTACATACATACATTCGCGGTATTATGTAAATCGTTATGCCTTTTGTTTTAGTTATAAATAGCTGTTCGCAAATATACGTATTGTACCTATTTGTGAAACGATCGCATTATATTCTCTGAAATACTCAAAAATATTGCCTTTGAAACTTTAAATTGTGAGGTAATAACATGAAATATATGTATTCATAATAATGAATATTTGTTTTTTATTTCAGTTTTACGAATACATAGAGGTACGTTGGAAGCATTGTGTGTTCAGTGGTGGAGCTTAACGCCGCATTATGACTTGCTAGAGCGGGCTTATATTGTTATGGCTTACCAAAAAAAAATCGCTTTTGTCTCCAAAGTTCAAGATCCATAATCATACTACATCGATGTTAAGACCATGGTCGCTTGATCTACCAATTTTCATAATAATAAAAGTAATTGTGGAAGTGAATGAATTTAAAATTACTTAAAAATAAGAACTGTAAAAAAATATCTTTATTATCTATTCTAATATTATACTAAAGAGTTTGTTGAGACCAGTCGTGGCGCACAATTATGGGACTGTAAATGAGTTAGGTTTTTTTTGTATTCGATTCCCACTCGTGGGAATGAAATGGCAAAGCACAGCGTTGAATTCCGCCACTCAACACGCAACGCCTCCAGAATTTGACGGAAAGTGGAGATAGGGAAATTAACATTCCTTCTGCCTACCCTGTTATATAAGGAATACAGCGTGAAGCTTATCTATTTAAGCAGTACAAAATCAACGCAAAACGTGCTTTTAAGAGATGTTTAAGACACAATAGAGCAGTGCACATAGTTCAGCTCCAACCTTCCGTGCTCGCCCGCTAATGTAGCGCGAGCACGCGATACTAACATTTTCGACCTCAATACGTTTATATACCGATTTGCTTTTTATTTTTGTGTGGATTTCGATTGTTTTTTGAAAAGGTCACGCGAGAGAGTTGTGTTTGAAGAATCATTCAGTTTTCATACGTATAGGTTATTTTGAGATAAATTTACTATTTATATTATTACTAGCGACCCTCTTGCGGCTTCGCCCGCTTTTACCACTGGATTATTCATACAATGTATGTTTGCAAAGCACTTAAGATAGTGTGAAAATTAATTAAACCCTAATGCAACCCGCATTTTCGTAGTTTCAATAAGGATTTTCCAATTGTTTTACACAGCAAGGATTTTTTAGTAGGTACCGTAATTTTAAATCTGTGCTACTAATCTTTTCAAGTAGGTACTTATTAAAATATATTTAAATGACTATTTTTAGATAGTCAAATGACTATTTTTAAACGGAAGAAATTATAAACAAAAACCTACCTACTAATAACTACTACAAAAAATATGAAACCAAATATATCGCGCTGAAATAATTTCTGCAATAATAATTCAACTGCAATTATCCAATACGTGCAAACGCATCTAAATCTTCGTTGCTATAAAGCCAGGCGGGTTTTTTTTTCGAGCTTGTGGTTAATGCTGAAGAGGGTACTCTGTCCCTGATGAAAAGCAAGCACTACGTGGCTGCCTGTGAGGAAAATTAAATAGTATGCATCGGCCGGGAATCGAACCCGGGCCGCCCGCGTGGCAGGCGAGCATTCTACCACTGAACCACCGATGCGTGTAAGGTAGGCGGGCGCGGCGGACACATGGCGAGTGGCGAGCCGTTTCACAGCAAGGATTTTTTGATATTGTAACAACTTCTAAAGTACTTATTAAATTAAATGAAAAACAGTAAAAGACAGTTTTGATCTACATTAAATGGCCAACGTAACTAATATACTTATTTATATACTGAGAGTAAGGGATAAGTGAAACTTGAGTAACATACAGCTGATGTGTCAACGGCGGGATGTATCAACAATTAAATGCGTTTTTCTGTAAAACTATTCGCAATTTCGAAATAGCGTAAAAAAGCAAATTTTATCTTCGTTTAACGTAGAAAATTAATAAAGTATTTTAAAGGATAAGGATTAATACCATTATGGAAAAATATGACTCACAATAAAAAATAAATTGAAATTATTATTTTTAGACAGAAAAATGATCACTACATGTTATTCTTAAAAGATACGAATATGCCGTCGGGGACTTTTTTGTAGATCTTATTAAGAGGAACAATACTACAGTACATTTTTTTCATGTAGTACTTACCATTAAAGCAGCGCATGCGCGAAAGTGTCTCAACGGGTAGGACTTTATACATATTTATCGTATTTATGTTAATTTACATAAGAATGTACAAATAATAAACTATATATAAACCTTCTATGAAACATATTCGACCTAATGGTGAAAACCGCATCAAAATCCGTTGGGTGCTTTAGAAGAAGAAGAGTTAGAAACAACAGACAGACACGAAAAGCGAATTTGTTTTATAAGATATAGGATAGGATAAAATTTCTTATTTATCTTATTTAAAAGAGGACAGAAGTTAAAAGAGTACATTTACTTACCAAGTTTCGAGTTCTCCCAATACATTCTGCATTAAAAAGGAGTGCTTTGACACTACACTCCCTCTGCCTACTCTTCTGTATACGGAATACAATGTAAAAAGTGAAAAAAAAAAACTAGAAACACTAAAAAAAATTATGTAATATTAATCATAATACAACAACTTGTATTCGTATCGCATCTAAAGATTCTTCCGAACAATTTACAGAATCTCGATTAAGTGATTCGCTTCAATAAATAATGATTTATCGACTGTGAATTGGTTATTCCCCGTCGATGGTACGATTTCCTCCTGATCTTTGATCTTTTGAATAAGGAATAAAAGTTTTTTCTTTGTATAATGCTAAGAAATACAATTTTGTTTGTTTATTTTCTCACATACATAGGTACCTCGAGAATTTGATTCGCAATGTTTTCAATTATTGGCCGATTTGGGGATTCAGTGATGTATTTGCTAAGATTAGATATGAAAAACTACCTAAAAATGTATGTAGGTAAAGTACAAATAATTTTACTCTGAGTGACATTTGAACCTATAACCTTTCCATTCAATCTGACACATTAGGCACAATTCTCCTAAAAATATCAACAAGTTACGATTAGAATCTGTACTCAGTGCCTGTGCAAGAAGTTTTTATGATCATATAAATTGTGTACAATGAGATTATGAGTTGATAGTTATTGAAATTTAAAAGACAAATTTTATTTTCTTCTTTTTAGAGCGTTTAAATAAAAGCTTTTTCTGAAAAAGATTTTTTGCTTTTAATTTATTTTTAACTTCACGATATATTCTGCGTGTATAATAGGCAGAGAACCTTGTGTAAAGATACTCCATTCTACATGGCCCGCTAAATTTCCGTCTATTTTTATCCTTAAATATTTTTCTTAACTCCGCCTTTGTAATTGTAGTACTATAAAAAATGTAGGCAGAGCCGGAACACTTAAATTACAATTCCAATATACCGCATATACACAACTCATTTATCATTGGCCCAAACAAAAGTAACCAAGAAGGCTGACAAGTAATCCCTTAAAATTTACGACTCGAGTCGTAAAAACATTGCAAATGACATATTTATTTACCCCTTCCTCATTACTTTAATTAAAACGTTAAGAAAATTGTTCAATTTCACATAAAATCGATTTTTTACAATCCAATTAGAAGTAAGAATGGGTGGGCTGAGTAATTTGTCTTAGCTTCATAGTTTTTGTTTTGTAAGTTTACAAGTGGCTTTTGTAGGAAAAAAGGGATAGAATTTAAAACACCTGGTGTTTAGGTACATCGTGGTGTAAGTCTCAGGGTAAACATATTTTTTAATTATGTGAAGATTTTAAAATTCTATTATTTTAAATTATTAATAAGATCTAATATAAGTAACTAAATCAGATATCTGTAAAAATTAGGGAAATAAATACAATACTATAATATCTATTAAAAAAAGTGAATAATATAACATCTTAATATCACAAAACAAATGCGTAGAATAATAAAAAAAATCAACAATTTTTTAATTAAGCTGAACGCATTTCAAAATGGCGGCGTTAAATACGGCGTGAACGTTTTGACGTTTGACGCGACGCTCGGGAGAGCTTGTATAATTTTATTTTGAAATATCAAAGTAGGCCTGTAATTATTTCGATACCCACGGGAGAGGCATGGATATGATCAAAATTATTCATTTATAATGAAATAATTATGGTATAATGCATTAAATTTGGTTATATGTACAAAATGCAAAATGTCTGCTATCGAAATAATTTCACTTGTGGTGGTTGCTAATTCGATCTTTACTCGCGGGAATCTACTTGTATTCATTTTTTTTCTTGAGAAAAAAGACAAATTTGAGTTGACGAGGTTGAGTTTCGCTCAGTATATCTTTGGTTTTTGTTTAACCTAACCTTCGGATTTCCCGGATTTACCAGAGTAAGTAAGCCTTGAGTAATTACTGAGGTAGCCTATGTTATTTTTAATTTTACTCGTTGAAATAAAAAAAATCAATAAAAACTATTATTTTGAAAGGTAAACTAGAAACAATTATATTTCAATGATGATTTTATTAACTAAAAATATTCCTTAAAACTAGAGAGACAACATTAGGCATTTTATAGTCAAACCGACGACCTCCTAAAAATTGACGCTGCCACCAGACCAGTACGTAAATAATAATTTAAAAATAAATATAAAATATATTCATCAAGATAATTTAACTGTCCAACACAATTCGTTATCCCGAAACGTAATAAACGGTATCCTTTGTGGTTAACGATTTTAATTAATAGCTCCATCCTCCTGTCAACCTCGAGAAAAAGTTGCTATCAATAATATTCGAGGAAAAAATATGTGTGGGCCAAATCATAGGCTTGAGCGTAGACGTAGTAATTACAAAAAATAATAATAAGCATATTTTACAAAATTTAACTGTTTTTAACATTCAAAAAATGTATTATTTAGGTTCAAGTTACATATGACTAGTTTTACCTGCGATTTCACCCTCTTCAACTGTATACGTGATGAATATATTATATAGTACGAAATCAAATTAGGCACAAAAATCCGTACCGTAACGTATCTGTTTTTTTTAATGAAACTTATTTTTAAGAATGATGCATGATAGTACCCGAGAGGTAGACCAGGGTTGCCTTGAAAAATTGTCCCGCAATCACTTTCAATTATATGTATGCTAATTATTTTTTCTTAATGAATTGCAGTTATATGTTTTTTTGTGAATTCAACATTATTTTAAAAAAATCTTTGATCAGTTTAAATTACAATTATTTTACGAATAACTCTATCAAATATGGAAGAGAAAGTTCTAATAACAAAAAAAATCACCTTCACGTTTTATCCCGCTTAACAGAGTAGGCAGAGGAAACTTAGTGGTTGTGAACCCTGAATTCTCCATTTTTGCGTGAATTCCAGAAACTTAAGTGGCGAAACTCAAAGCCGTGTTGTATTACCAGAGAAATAAAACTTACACTGCATTTTAAGTCACGGCGCCACGACGGCATCAATTTATTTTAAATAATTAATATATCGCTCTTTACTTTAAAAAAATATATAGAAATAAAATATTTTATCGTATATCCCTTGTACTTTATTCTTATTTAATTAATTGGTAGCGCGTTAATTGTTCTTTCGTTTCTCGAAGGAAAATCTGTTTCGTTTAAATATATTTTATCGTGAAGCATCTCTGGCATTGTCTAAAAACAGTTTCATGATTTTTTTTCGCTTAGCAGGCTAGGCAAAAGGAAAGCAGTTCAATACACACTATTCAGTTATTCCTCCAGGTGGGAACCCATAACGTTCATCGTTCATAAGTCATGTTTACGCTTTTCAACTGCGATACGAATGAGCAGGAATTAAGAATGTTTTTTTTTTGTTATGTTGTAGTTTATGGGGTTTAATGTTCTTTTTTTGTTTCTGGAGAACTTTCACGGTAAGGTGATGATATGCATACTAAATATATCAAAATTCTTGCTGTAAATTATCTTAATTGAGAATTTGATGCACGTTATTTTTGTTTATTTATTACGAGTGTACTCTCTTCTTCATCGATCTTAACATTTTAATATTTGCAATTATGTACTGTCTTTCTTTTTTTAACTTCTTCTGTATTTACCTGGGTTGCTCATTTTACCCCACATTAAATTGACATAAACGGTGCTAAACTAAAAAGTAAAAGTTATAAAATAACAAAGAAGCATAAAAGAGCAGAAGTAATATTCTCACAGGTAGTAACACATACAAATACATATATCATTTGTACTAAATCTCAGTAAATGTAAATGGTTCATTTATTTTAATTAGAACTGTCGATTGCATCTCCTTTGATATAAAGCCAAGAAGTACTTAGTAGTTATAGAAGTGTCATATTAAAATATATTTGTTATTTGACACTTATTTTATATGTTGAAATATAGATGGTATTAATCGATAAGTTATTTTTGTTTTAATTGTAGGTACAATTTAAAACGAATATACAAAGTATCATTTAAATCGATTAAATGAAAAGAATTGCATATTCTGACCTTTATTATAGAACTTCTTTGTACATTGAATTCCATCTAAAATTGTTTGGTAATTTTCAAGTAAATTAGTAACAAATTTTTAAACGTATATTTTCTGATAATAACAACTTTTAATAAATACTCTTTCCGACGTAGTAAGGGAGAAAATGTACTTTCTACCAATTTCTTAAGGAAATTGCACATTAAGTGGTGGAACTCAACGCTGCATATCGTCTGCCACTGCCACGATGGTCTCTAATATTAGTAGAATTTGTTTTATAAAATTTATAAACATCTAATTAAATTATTAAAAACATATAATAAGACTTCTAAACCGTACAAGCTCTGTGGAATCTCGTTATTCCTTTCAATTTAATTGGTAGATTCTTCGAGTGATATCGATCTGACACCTCTGGGCCTATATCATTTGTGTTTACTTGTGGGTTATTTTTTATTTATTCATTAATGTGTGTGTTTACTTAATGATTACTTATTTTTTATTGTTTTCTACTTTTTATTACATGTTTAAGATATTCCTGTCCCAAATACTTGTAATTATTGCTTTACTATCGATATCGCTATATCCTGCAGGATACGGCGATATCGATGTGCACTCCCATAAAGACACTTTCGGTCCCCGCTTTCCATATAAGTCGTGTTGAGTGGTGGAATTCAAAGCGACGCCTTATCTATCTATCCTCATTGGTCCGAGCCAAGAAATAAAAACATTATTATATTTCATTTCTCTAAGTAGGTATTGAACTTATAACCTTCGCGTTAACACTCGCACACTTGTGCTCCTGCGCCAAAACAGAATTAGTATTGTAAAACAGAATTATTGAACCCACAAACTCAACGTACTAAAATTAGAATCAAATTTAAGTTTTATATGAAAATAAAGAAATATATAAGCGGAGCTTTCATTCTTCATGCTTTTTAGTTTCCGAGACTAAGCTTTTTAAATAGAAGTTTTATTAAAAGTCTACTTTTAAGACTTAAATAGTGCTCGACGTTCACTGTTTCTTAGAAATCGTTGTTTTTCATAAAGTTTGTTTTCTGAAACTGAATCTTGTTTATATAAAGTACCTATTTATATATTTTTTCTATTTCGAAATAGATTTGTAATCAGGTTTCTACGATATCTGTAAATCGTTTTTATTGAATTATTTATATAATTATATTTTATATAATTTATAGTTGGGTTAGATTCTCACTCGGGGGAGTAGAATGTTTTAATTTCAGTTTCCATTTAGTTATTTTAATTTCCCGGCCCATGTAATACGACAAAACGCGGCGCTAAATTCCGCCACTCAACACACACTATCTTGACGGATAATGGATAACTGGTGAAGCTAAAAAATACACAAGGTTTATTAAATTATGATTTTCAGTTTTATTATAGGTTTACCGTATTTTATTAATAAGTTTTTAACTAACCACTTTTTTCCACTAAGCTACTGTATAAAACAGCCATAGCGTATAAATTACATTAGTCACATCTAATTCGAGTTAGGTTTGAACAATCGGAAAGCGGATGTGGGTATTTCCGGTGACATTGTCAACGATACTCCGTATTTCATTGCGGAAATTTCTAAAGGCATACCGATCTCTTGGTTCTCTTGTTTTATTATACAGTGTTAAAATAAATTAATTAATTATGATTCATCGTGGTATGCCACGGTGGTGTCGGTTCGATTTCTGATTATTTTCCCTTCCTCTCTCTCGCTACAAGACAAAGTTCTGTGTTAATTCGGCCGGGCTAATTTTCTACTCATTGCGTGTTAAACACGCAATGACTAGAAAGTAATGGGTGCGTGGGGAAAGGTGAGTCATTACACTAGGTTCCTTCTGCCTACCCTGCTATATGTGAGCACAATATAAAACAATGTAAATACAAACAAGAAAATCGGCCAAGCACGAGTCGGTCACGCGCACGTAGGGTTCCATAACATTATTTATTAAAACGGCAATAGTATAAATTTCAACAATGTCTTTTGGCATTTATTACAGGCTGGTGATGCAGGCTAATTACAGACGTACGGACAAAAGGGCAGAGTGCAGTCTTAGTAATAGTCTCGTCTTGATTTCCCTTTGGCTACTGAACCCTAAAAAACATGATATACGTTACTTTCACATTTATTAAATAAGTGATAATAAATGAAGAACTATTGATATAAAATCGAAATATTTTCTCTCTAACAAGCTAATATAGGTGTCCTAACAATAGGTTAACAATGGTTTTGCTAGTCATTTACAACAATGGTGCGACCTTCACGATGTGACCCTCGAGACCTGCTACGGTAACTAAATAAGTGAATATCATCTATCAGGAGGTATTAAAATATATTATACTATGATATAGGAAAAACTAGCAAACTTTGCTTAATTTACGGTTTTTTTAGCTTCACGCTCCAGTGAGTGGTGGATCTTAACGCCGTACTTTGCCTCTGCCTCGTCACTAACACCAGAAATGAAGAAATGAAAATATTAAATATTTCATTCCTCCGAATGGAAATCAAACCCACAACCATCCGTGGCATTTAGAGTCATACGCTTGTGCCCCTTAGCTACGACTTCCTCAATGCTTCTTAATATATTATAAAAATATCCCAAAATAACAATATGATATTTTTTATACAAACAATATTCGTAGGTTCGCCAAAATAAAGACGTAAATAATGAGGTGCATGATTGATGTGCCTCAGGACAATTTGTTTTACCTAGGCCTCTAGGATACATTGGGAAGCGGCAGCGGAGAACGTAGCGGATTTTAACAAATATTTCTTATATTTAATATTTTTAGTTACTAAATTTAAATGGTATGTAATATACATATTAAACATAGATAACTTCTAGTTACCACCAGTACATGGAAATATATTTTAATGACAATACATTCAACTCTTTTTTTCATCCTCAAGTTGTATCCTCTCAAGTTCTATATGTCAATGAGATGATAAAATACATTTACAATCAAGTGACCTGGCTGATTTGCCCCTTTTTTCAGTATTATAAAAATATATCTTATTATTGATTACGTAATTGAAGAGGTTTATTTATTTGAGTAGAATGCAAGATTTTCAGACCTTCTAAAATACCAACATGGTATTGGGACAGCCTCTGACTGTAGACGCGATGGCTGTGACTTCGATCCTTACATAGAAATGTATTTATTTAAAGCAGCATAATATGTGATATTACAGATTGTCTGTAATGGTCCTTTGCTCATCTCATTGTCTTCGTTTTGATCAGATTTTCGCAAAGGTGTTCGGCCTTGTCCCAATTAAACGACTGGGCAATGAACCGCCAACCATCACGCACAGTCAGATATTTGAACCTACATAAAAAATAGAAAGGAATAAATATTTAATAAGCATCAACACGCTCACGTAAGGGACAGGTCCCACCGCTAGTCAGTTGCCGAGTCACGATCCCATCATAAAGTAGACGATACTGCATTTTGACACAAATATATTATATTGTATGTAAAAGTCATGTAAAATAATATAACTACATTAGGGATATGAAATTTGTCTAAGTCATTATTTAGGTGAATATACGAAATGTTATAAGGGCACTGTTTCAGTAATATCAAAACTATTTTGAATATAACTAGGTCTAAAGGTGGCAGTATAAAATTCCCCCGAGTGGAAATTCAACCCACGACCACCACCAGCGCTGCGCCATGACGGAATAAATAATTTTATGTTTTCCTTGAAAACAATCTGAAATACGAGTACCTTGTTATAACAGACTGAAAGTAGTTCAAAATTTCTATTTATTAAACTTAATAGATTATTAATTAGAAAATCGCGTGCGCCATTCCTTGTAGTGTGTAGATTTTAAATGCTGTATTTATATTTAACAATGCTATATGATTTTGATTTGTTTGTAGACTAAGTAAAATAAAACGATAATAAGATCTTTGATTTTTACGACTTTTTTTTACACAGGGGTGTAACAATCACGAAGGGGTTTACAAAAATGTATAGTACTAAAATATACGTGATTAATCCAGTGACTGTAAACGGGACGGTCGTGGGTTAAATTTCTACTCGAAGGAATGACCATTTCCATTTCTTCATGGTGCTGGACTCCGCCACTCAATATGCAATGCCCCGAAAATGTACGGTGTGGGGTACGGAGTGCCTCAACACTACGTTCCCGCTGCTATAAGCTAGATAAAGCAAGAAACGACAAAAAAATTAAGTTAGTTAACTATAATCAAACTAAACCTTATCACAACAGACATAGCCAAATATAAACACAATAAACAATATGCGATAGTGTTGTCACAAATCACGAGGACAATATATTGAATGACCAATCGGAGAGCTGGCTCCGCGCCAGCAACGCCATCTGTTTGTGAGGATCGTGATTGATATAGCTAATATGCCGTGATGTTACACGGAATCATTAGAGTAGCTGATCTATTGATGATTGCTTTTGAATTGTATTTGATTTGTTAAGTGGGACTCTGGATATTGTTATGACTATGTTTTGAATTTAACTGGAAAGAGGAGAATAAAGTCTCTTAGGTGTACATTCTTTCTGGCTATATATTTATATTATTTGGCTTTACGTAATTTATATAATAATTTATTTTTATAGTTAACTAAAGTGTGACTTATTTTCTAACATGGCGACTATTTGCTTAAATGGAATAGGGACTGACGTCTGAACTAATATTCCCTGTGTTTTATTTCGCCAAAAAGTGCAATATATCAGTATTTTCAATGTCACAATGGTAGAAAAAAAATTTCTCTGCTTAAAATTTAAATTAATACTACTTTTTTTACAATTTAATTTAATACTTGATTAAATTAATGACAATGTGAGACTCTGTAGAGTTTTTTGAGAAAGTAATTTTTATTTTTTTTGCGACAAATCAAAGTAGAAAGTTAAATCAATTATCTCTTGAATTGAATTTGGCAAAGTAAGGACTTAATTAAAAGTTATATTTTATCCGATAAATTTATTTCTCAATTTGCCAGGCTCTAACCCACTATACTCCAGAGAAATTACGTGTTGAGTTAAGAAACCTTGTATTGTACCTACTTTGCTTAATTAATGCGAGAAGCTAAAATATTATTACATTCAGATATTCCCTCGAGTTCAAAATCGAAAGAAATGTGCCATAATTATACTCATATATTTTTTTTTTACTTTCAAGCTTTGTCCCTAGCGGGGTAGCCAGAGAGAAGGAAGCGCCGACCGCTACGGTCTCTGCATAACTTTTGCCTCCACTGTCCACTGTCCTCAATATCCTCATACAGGTTCTTCGGGGGCACCTAATACTTTCTGCTTGACTTTCCTTATCGATACTGTTCTTCAAAGGTCAACTGGAGTCTCTCCATGTAATTGTTTCGTGGTAATATTTAATTCAAAAGTGTTTTGCCTAAGAATCTTACCGCATATTTTATTAAACGATCCCATGACCTCTTTCGCACTATATAAAACAAAAATGTTAGATACTTAATGCAAATTCATCAGTGTTAATATCTTTGTTAACACTCTAGTAAGGGGAGTCAGGCTAAAGCGAGGTAATTACGTTAATGAATTTGAATACTTTTCTTTTGAATGGGAGAACTTAATATTGACTTAATTTCGATTCGTTAGGGCTTCTCGAATTTGAAGTTTAAGAATGGCTACATTCAATTTTTGGAATTCACTGGGAATTTCAAAAAAACACTAATTCCTAGATAATTTGAGGAATTAGTTTTGGTTACCTCCTCCTTTAAGATAATATTATAACTTCTATTTTTATTTCTATAATAAATTATATACACTTGCGCAAGACACAAAAAAACATGTTTTTCTTTACTGTAAGTAATACAAGTGTTGTAGAGAGCTTTAAATGCATTATTTAGGTCCTGGCTCCAACGTCAGACCAGCTCGATGGTACCATATTATTGTATTGTTACCTAAGCTATGTAAAAGATTAGAAAGTTTTTATTTAAAAGTTACTCATACTTCAAAACCTACTAAAACGCTCTAAAATCTTACACCAAAATCCAGTAAAATCTAGTTCCATCACTAAACAATACTATTTAGATCCTCCCATTGACACAGTTGGCTTCAAAACTAACAATAAAACGATTGGAAATCCCGACTATCGGTAATGGCCGTATAACCGTTACCATACATTTGTATTAAATACTATTTTATGAATGTAAATGCCATTTATAATTGCTTCTAGTTTTGAGAAAGTGGAAATTTATTTTGTTATATTTTATATTCAAATATTCAATATTTTTTTCAATTCATGTTTTTTCTTGTTCTAGAAAGGTGATGATTCTAGTGAGGTGATTTATATACAGGTTGTGGGTTTGATTCCCACTCGAGGAAATGAAATTTTTAATATTTTCATTTCACTGCTTCGGTGACAAACAGGAGGCAAAGCTTGAAACTATCATTGGCTTAATACTAGGTTCCCTCCGTATACTTTGCTATGTACATGATACAGAGTGAAGCTAAAAAAAGTGTGTTTCACTTTAAAATTTATGTAAAACATGCAAAAATCGAAGATCTCTTTAGGTATAGAAAACTTTTCCTCCTGGCATTAATCCCGGCTATTGCCAGGGTCTGCCCTCCTACTCAACCTACTCCACTTTGCACGGTCTTTTGCGTCCTCGGTGGTTAGACCATTGGCTCTCATGTCCTGCATCACGACATCCAGCCAGCGCTTCCTTGGGCGTCCAGGAGGTCTCACTCCAGGAACTGATATAGCAAGGCACTTGCATCCGACATAGTTCTTAGGCCGGCGCGTAACGTGGCCAAACCATCTCAGGCGGCGCTCTTGGAGCTTATCCGCTACGTCACGGACCCCAAGACTACCTCGAATGAATGTGTTGTCTTTAGGTATAGAAAACATTATTTGGTAACTTACCGCTCTACATATACGTAAGTGCTATGCTGTATCTTTCTCCAGAGTAAGATAGATGGCCATCACACAGCTGCATGCACAGAGCAGCATTTGAACATTTTAGTTCTTGAACTTTATACGAGTATTTTTCCTTAAAATATATTTTACGGTTACATTTGTGCGAGGGCAACGTGGCGCCTGACTGTAAGGGCGACGGTTACGGGTTCGATTCCCATTCGAGGAAATGAACGATTTGTATTTTCTTACTCTGGTGATAATACAAGGGGCTCTTAATTTCGATATTATTTAGCATATAATGTCTCTCAATTTAGGCGATACTTGGGGAAGCAAACTGTGCCATTATAAACATTAAGTATTCTCAAACTAAGCAAATTTTGCATATAAATTTAATCTTTTTCGCACTAATGCAAAATTTATGTAATGATACAAGTTATCTTTTGTAAACATATTTGATTTATTGAAGAGTAATATAGAAAGTGCTATAATTATACATATCTCCCCCATCAAATAGTTTTTGCAATATCAACATTTTTAGTGCATTTTTATGTATAGTTTACATAGATAATGACATTGATAACAAAACATAACATAAAGTATAGAGTGTAAGCGATATGATTTATTTGTGCCTTTAGTCGTAGTTGTTGATTTTAGTCGTGATGTTTGTGGGTTCGATTTTCATTTCGGGCATGTGAAAATATTTACTTTTAAGAAACTTCAAAAAGAAGAAAGTTATCATTTTAACATATGTATGCATGTGATAATGTCTTAGATAATATTTGAACTAATTTCAGGACATGTTTCAAATAGGTACCTAAGTAATTGACAGATATTGGAGTCGGTTTATTTTGTAAATCACTTTTATCATAATCTTAGTTTTGGCTTCACTTTTAAATTGTAATTTATTTTATTAAATATTTAATTCTTAATAGTACTACATACAGTTGTGCCTGTATATACAAATGTATGTACATAAATACGTATGTAAAAGCAATAAAAGCTCTCAGCTTCCTCTAGTTTGTTGGTTCTTAAGCTTGAAGTTTTCTCGTACACAGCGATTGCGTACTTCAACAATTGATTTGGGATGCAAGATTTATATATGTAGCTTCTGAGCACTACGGAAAGGAAACGGAAGTAAATTCTATTCTTATAAAATGTATTTTGTTCCAAGAAAATAAAATTATGTTACCTGAAACATAACACAGAGAAAGAAAGATATATAAATATAATTGATATATCTAGTTTTCTAAAGGCAATTAAATAAATGTCATCCATTCAAGTGTAATTCAGTACTGTACTATAATAGGACAAACTTATGTTAAATATAACAATACATATTATATAAAACGAAACATTGAAAAGAAACGTTACCAAATATAGGCACCGGAAGTAAACGTGAGTGAAGGACGTACAAGCCTACCCCGATTTACTTCTAAGAGGAAAGAAGGCGTCACGCAATGAATATGTAGACACGCTATAGTGTTCTAAAAGAAATAACGGAATATATAGTTTTGAACATGAATTTGATAAATCAACTTCACGCTATATCCCGCACAGAGGAGGATAGGCAAAGGGAACGTAGTGTTAAGACACTCCGTTTTTTCCTTCTCTTCGTATTTTTTCGTATTTCTCTTTGTATTTCTTGATGTTAGTTTAGGTTCTCCCTGCCTATACTGTTATACGGGAAAAAGTGTGAAACTTCTATTCTTTACTTACTACCAAGAATATAGATCTATATATTAATATATATAATATATATAAGCAAACAGTCGATTTTCGGTAGCTTCAAGTCTGAAGTCAAAGGGTATTGTCGAATCTAACACGACCTGATTTACCTCCGAGAGGAAAGAACGATACGTTCGTCACGCGAATGTCTCACGCTATGTGGAATGCAGTAGTATTGATCTTGGAATTTGCTTAAGACACCATGATGGCTTTCTTGAAAAGATTGGCAATACGTGGTAGCTGTGGGTTGAAATTTTGCATGAGGATTTTTTAATGTGTGTATGTTTGGTAAGAAAACATTGCCCTTACCAAGTAAAAAAGCAAATTTTGATCCTACAACTTCTACCCTACGTTATAATTAACCTACTTTTCAAAGATAACACAATCTGTTCCTCGCTTCCCGTCCGAATTGCCGATATTGCATGTTAATTGGAGGAACTCGATACCATACTTTATTTCATTTTCAATCAAGGTCGACCCCAAAACCCTATGGTTTTAGATAGACAACGCTTATTGTTGTCGCACTGTACCAAGATTTTTTTGTCAGCTTCCCGGTGTATGCAGCATGCAGCTGAATAGGCAGAGGCAGCATATTGTTAAGAAACAGCACCTCTCAATATTAGCTCAATTCTGGAGGCATTGCGTGTTGAGTGGCGGAACTCAACGCCGCGCTTTGCCGAACAATAGCTCTAGAATTCGGTGAAAACTAAGAAACGAATGTCTTAATGCGGACAGTGTGTCTTAACACTATGGTATCCCAGGTTCCCTCTGCCTCTGTTGCTATGTGTGGGATACAGCGGAAAGCTAACAAATATATATACATATTTTACTTGTAAATCAATCCTTACCACCGTAATTATAAAGTTAAATGTACTTAATTAAAGGGTAGATTTTTCGTGTCACTGCATCGTATAATTAAATTCAGATCAAATAACACGATTTACTTAAATGTAAAATATTGCAGGGAAATTGCTTATTAAACTATTCGAATGAAATTATGGAAATATAAACCAAATAATTGTTTTACTCACGAGTTTTGTGTAATAAATTATTATATTTAGTTCGTATGACGATCGCTTTATATTATTTTAGTAGAAGTATATAAATAATTATATTTTTTTTATTTTTCTAGGGTTCCGTAACTCAAAAGAAAAAACGGAACTCTTATACAATCAGTTTGGTGTCTGTCTGTCCATCTAGCGAGACATTGTTATTATATATAGCAAGAAGTGATAACTTACAGTACAAATTAAGTAAAATATCAGAAAAATTTATAATATGAATTAACTAAACTTAGTCAATAATAGATAACGAAATTACTTATTGCTGATTCCGGATTCGGATTCTAGAGGCAGGCAAGTCCAGCAGCGGGCGTTAAGACGTTGAAATAGTGATGATGAGGTCTTTCCGAGCCATATACGCTTCCTATGCCCATATTAGGTCTTGTAACCAATATATAATATAATTTAGGCTTACTAAAAACAAATATAACTAAACGTTAAACACTAAATAATCCCCCCCATACACGAGCGGCGTGGCGTGCGATAACAACTTATTGACAGCTCGCTAACGACCTGTTTTGTTATACAATTTAATGGGATATGTCATAGGAAATATATTTCATAGTTAAAATCTGGTCGAAATCAATTTGGGTTGAAAGCGTGAAAGTGGATATTTATTGGTTATTTTGTAATATTAGTCTTTTTGGGAGTAGGAATTTAGTGATATTATCGGGAAGTATAATTGCACTGTAAATCTTGAGGCTTCATGGCACAGCGGGACAACGTTGGTATACGCATTGGTTTGGTTGGTTTGATGCTTCTCGGGGGAACGATTTTGTTTTATTTATTTCAATTTTGACTAGCATGATTTGACCTGTAAGATAACGTGGAGTTCCGGTGGAAAATAGGGAGCGTGTGGGGGAGTTTCTTAACATTAGGTTCCCTTTGCCTATACTGAATTTTCTTTTTCGACAATTTCCAGCTAATTTGTTACCTAATACAATGTTTAATGTTGCATTTCGTGGTAAGGCAATTAAATTTGCTAAAATAAGGAAAATTATTATCTTAAGATAAGATACCATATTTCTTAGTCTTATACATCGTTATACTCGTAAGTAGTTGCAGCTGTATTTATGATAAATACTTTAATAATACTTTACTGTGATAGCCGAAATAAAACTAGTATTCGGCAACATAAACTTTGAACTTCGGTTGTGTATTTTATCCCAACCGAAGAATGGAATGGATCCCGCGGGATAACCTCATACGTTTGGCTTAAGTTGATAATACGGCGTATAGTAGTTATCCAAGTGTAGTTTTAAAGCTTGTTATTTAAATTTTTTACCATTAATAATAATAATATAATTAGCCTTTTATTATGTTTAACTAATAGCAGGCCAGAGGCACAAGCATGCGACTAAAGGCGATATGCTGTGGGTTCGATTACCACTCGAGGAAACTAAATATTTAATATTTTCATTTTCTCGCTCTGGCAACAAGAAAGAGCACATTGAGGTCCGACGCTCTACACGCAATACCTCCAGAATTAGATGGGAAGTGGGGAAAGAAAGTGTCTTAATGGGAATAGTCTATCGGCTAGGTTCCCGGGTCCCTCAGCCTACTGCCTGACAAGAAACGTAACGATCGCAATAAAAATATAACCTGAACAAGATCTAAAAATAGTCTATATACTCGTAAACTCAGCAGACTCACAAAAACTCTTTTTTAGAGAAAATTTATTTTTTATGATTTACGATATTTTATGACATCAACAACAATTTGTAAATAACACTGTATATATATATGTATTTGAAACATACGACTTTCGGCTATTTATATGACTTTTTGATATTTAAAATGAAACGCCTGCATTGCCTTGATAGCGTTCGCGTGTTCCGCGTGATGAATGGTTGTTTTGAAAATGTTGTATTATCATAAACCAACATAGATATCCCTATATGAAAATAACATAAATATATGGAACATTTATGTTATATAACTAGTGTGGCCACCGTGGCAAAGGGGCATGGCGACTGGCTGCAATCCCGACGCTTGTGGGTTCGATTCCCACTCGGGGAATCAATTATTTCCATTTTCTCTCTCTGGTAATAAAACAAATACTTAAAAGGTATGTCTCGAAAATTGTACGAAAAGTGAGGAACGCAATAAATAAACGCCCGGACACATTTTTATAAAATAGAAAGATTTTATATTATATATAAATAATATTTTATTTGTTTGTTTCAGACGAAAATGCCCTGAAATAATATGACACAAGTCAACATTTGACAATATGGCGACGTGGGCTCTACTTCTTCTCTCCGTGTTCCTCGCGACCGCGGTAAGTGGCGTTATTAATATTATAGATAATTTTATAGAATACCATATGTAATATAAGTTAATATATAATTTAATATATCGAACTCTATGCCTAGTTTAAGTGCGCGCATTTAACACTCGACGAAACATCTGAATCAATTTAAAAAATGATCAACTAACTCCTCGCTGTATCGCCTGAAGATAGGCAGAGGGAACTTAGTGTTAAGACACTCCGTAACAGACGTACCACCCTCACCTAAGCGTAGAGCAAGGAAATACAAACAAATATTGCTCTGATATAAAAATAAAATTTCCTTTGCATAAAGGACCAATCGCTTAAGAAAAGGCCAATCATTCTGTTAGCACAAATCTCACACGGTTTAGTCAAACACCATTCGAGCCCTGATTTTAAAAGATCAAAAGAATTTTGCATGGAAAAATGAAATCGTTCAAACAAACTCTACGGACTGATTGCAGTAAAATATTCTTATTGACTAAATAGTAGTGATGTGCTGCAAATATTTGTATCGATGTTTCTTTTTTTTTTGCTTGCTATGTTTTTTTCTCTGCAGTTCTTAATTAGTAAATGTGAAAGTGAGTAAATAAGTTAGTCATCATCATCATCATCAACAGCCATCTTTTGTCCACTGCTCGCCTTCCCCAATTCTCGCCACCATACTCGATCCTCAGCTCTTCGGACCCATCCGCATCCGCCAACCTCTTTATGTCGTCGGCCCATCTGGCAAGGGGTCGTCCCACCGGTCGTTTTGTACGTGGTCTCCACTCTAAGACACGTCTGCCCCAGCGGCCGTCGGCTCTACGACAAATATGCCCCGCCCATTGCCACTTCAGCTTACCTATTCTTAATAAGTTAGTAATAAGTGATAATCTTGATGGTTGTAAGTATAAATTCATCGTGGGTGAGTTTTTTGTAGTAATATAATTATGTTCTTGGTTTGTTTAAAATAAATGTGGCGTTAGATCCAATATGTATAATTAACAAAGTAAAATTATGACAACAAGACACTTTTTTATTTCTGTTTGGGAAAGATTTTTTTATATTATTTCCCAATTCGTGTTTTGGGCGAAAAAAAAACGCGAAATGTTAATTAGTTACTTGAAAAATATAACGTATTGATCCTGACGTTGTATTAAATACGTACAGATACAATTTAGAATTTGCATAGTTACGTATAGCTTATATAATAGCGAAAGAATAGACAAATTTTATTCATGAATAATATTTAGTAATCTTTGAAATAAGTATACAAATAATTAACGTTACTTACAAATTGTATATAAGTTAAGTAAATTTTGGCAAAGTTCCAATTGAACTTTCCCAAAAGCTGTGGTTTTTGTCTTATGAATCAGTACAATATATGGAATGAATAGTTTCTCACTATTAGTTTTAAAGGCTGATTCCTTTAGGACCTAGTGTAAAGTAAGTAAGTAAGTATGTATATGTTTTATATCATTACACAAGTAATAATGAAACTTAGATATTTTAATAATTATACAAGTTGTACAACTTTTTCATTATTCTTTAAGACATAGTTTACTTTTTATCCACTGTTTGTAATGTATCCAAGTTTCTACCTGTTAAAGATTTTAAGACATTTTTTTTTGTACCGTCCTGTTTTGTATTACCATTTCGAACAAGTCTAATTCTTAAAAAAATAAGTAATAAATTATAAAACAGATTTAAAGCTACTTACCATCAAGTTAAATAATATACAAAAATATAATATGATTACCAGATTTTTATCGACAAATTTATCGACACTTCCATTACAAGCCAATACGAGCATCACCAACGAATATTGATTTACTGCACAAACTTTGCCCAACGTTTCTATAAAGGCTACGAGTAGATGATTTGGCTTTTATTGGCCTCCTTTGAAATTGCCTGTTTTTGACAACGCTTTAAAATCCTTTGAGACTTGCCCGTACATATTTTAGAATTCCATTATTTTAGGTAATTCCAGTATTATAGATAACTTTAGTATAATGAATAAATTATTATATCATTTAAGAAAGAAATAAAACAGCTTCACACTGTATCCTGCACAAAGCAGGGTGGGCAGAGGGAACTTAATGATAAAACACTCTTTTCTTCCTTTTCCGCCGAATTCTGCAGGCGTTGTATATTAAGTGGACATAACAGGTAGGTAAGCTACTATGCCACAGATAAATATACATACACACACACATACATATTTATCGGCGGCGATAAATACTTTAATTATCCTTACCGAGATTGAACCAACTTCCATTGCGTAAAACCATACATTATGTCAACTCTGTCCCAATGACGTCACAGAATTCCACTTCACGTTGCCCCATTCCATATCTTGGATAACTGGAAGTGGACTGGGCGTTGGCAAAACGCCTGCGATTTAAAGTTCTTTGGAACTTCATAAATTTTATTGTAACTCTCTTTCGCTACGTTTATAAAAATCATCGAATATTTTACAAGTTCTCGTATACTTTATGTTCTTATTGGGCGAGTTATGGCCATCGTTTTATCTGAAATTGGGATAAAGTGAAGTTTGTGGACATTCTGAATTTAGCTACGGAGGCAATGTTTTAGAGTCCGTCGTGGCACAGCGGCACATGGTGTGAATGTAAGCGCGACGGTAGTGGGATCTATTCCCACTTGAGAGTCTCTTAACATTAGCTAGCATGCACTGCAGAGAGAATACCTCGTTATTGATTTTTTTTTTATTTTTAGTTTCATGCTATATCTAGCATAGCATAAATTAAAAATATTTAACACTTTTTACAATATTTTCTTTCATCTATTTGTCTTTTAAGCATAACTGCCTTCAGAGCCGGTGTAACCGTCTTTTTGAATAAAAAATATTTTATATGGATTTTTTTTAATAGAAAAATGTTTTATTTATAAATATTCTTAAAGTAACTATGCCCTAATTTCAATATAATTTATAAATCGCTAATATAATTTTAAAGTAAACAGTAATAAATAATATCAAAATAAATCTTATAAAATTCTCCTCCATTCTTGTTTTTATTAATTTAAAAATATATAATGAATGAATTGTATACCTTTCACATACTCTTAAGAATTATAAACCCGTTTTAAAATTTAATTAAACACTGAATGAAAATGGTAGAAAGCAAAATATGCACAAAACAATTTAGTAATTTTGCTGTAATTTTCTTTCTAAAAGCAAGGCAGCGGCAGCGTCACGTTTTGCCCTTATAACAGGCTGGGCAGAAGGAACCTAGTTTAAGTTCTGTTCCCTACGCACTGTGAAATTTTCGAAACATTGCATGTTGTACGGTGGAATTCAACGCCGTTCTTTGTCTACCAGAGCGGGGGAATGAACTAAATATAATCAATCCTCCAAGTGAGAATAAAATCCAAAACCATCGCTTTTACAGTCAGACGTTTTCTTCCTGCGTCATGATGGTCTCTACAAAGAAGTCCATAGCAAGCATAAACTCCGTTCCCATTAAGACACTTCCGTTCCCCATTTTGAAAATGTAAAATATTTCATTTCCTTGAGTGGGAATTGAGCTCACAACCGTCGGGCTTATAGCTACACACTGGTACCCCTCCGTCACGGCAGCCTCAATTCTTATAAAAATAATTGTTAAAAATTAGAAATATATATAAAAAGCGAGTTTTCAGGCATTACTTTCCCGAATGAAAAACTACTAGTTGAAATCGTGGTGTGTTAATTAAAAGTTTTTCCCGCATCCCTCTTTTTTTCCGTTCATTTATTTATTTTCCGCCGGCGAAAGTCGAAAAGCGAATTTTGACGCGGAAACAAGGTGCTACGAGGACAAAGTTATAATATGTTTTGTGTTTGTTTCCGATTTATTTCTTTGTACTATATTTTTGTTAGGTAATCGTCGCGAAACTGGGTTCAAATCCTAAGTTGGATTTTTCATATATATTAATTTTTAATTGGCTTAATTTAATAAAGATTTTCAGGGCGACATTTATCTATTTAATATTGTTGTAATTTGATAATATTTGACACCTGTCTTATTATACAACGAGTGACCTTAAAAATATTAAAAAGTGAAAAGCAAAAAACTTAGTGATTCACCACTAAATTCCTTCTTTCATCCAAACATAACATCCCAAAGCTTATCGAGGCAATTTTCATTGCACATATAATTCCCACCCCAAATTCTAGCGAGGCAATAACACTTAATGTTATGTTTCGAGTAGATTGCTCGACGTCTATATAATATTTATACGGATCTTTATTTATGGCGCAAGGGATATTGTTATGGCGAAGAAATCGTTTAGGCTTATCATATTAGGGTCAATGTGGAAGGGCTTTACGTATTTTGTGGTTTGTAACTGTGTTAAATATTATTGGTGAGGATGAAAGGTTTTTGAGGCTGTGGTGGCGCAGTGGGGCACAGTTTGATTGTGAACGCGACGGTAGGGGGAATGAACGCCACACTTTATCGACCAGAATAGGGATATAAAAATAATTTAAATATAATCATTCTCCCGAGTAAGAATGGAACCCACGACGTCACGTCAGTAACGAACAAACAATATATCTCGTATTTTTTATTATTGTTCCACAAAAGCTATTCTTCATAAGCATTACATTTCACGTCACCAATTTTTTACGCTTCGAAAATATGTTTTTATTTGTCTGAAAAACCACAAATGAGAATTAATATGGAGCTCGAGTTTATTTTTAATTAAAACGAACACTTTGTGCCTGCGCGGAATTGACGAGACGAAAACTTCTTATATCGCCAGCTCATGGAAAGTGTTGTCTGTATTGCTACTAGCCTTTAGTAGGCTGCTGGTGTAAGTTCGATTTCGATTGTGTAAGATACATTTCTGTAACTGTGTATTCGAACCTATCAGATATCTAAAACAACTTTAAGTCGTAGCTATGTGCGAAGTCTAAATGCAAAAAAAATTGTACGAAGAACTTATGTTACTAGAAAGAAAATCTTATATCAGAAACTATTAATAAAAGAACCTTTAAAAATAAATGGATAAACCAAACGATAGAATAAGATATATATATATATATATATATATATATATACAAGCGAACCCGGACGCGGCTACGCCTGTTTGAAATATAAGAATATAATTTCTATAGAAATATAATTTCAATCTAGATGAAATGCTAAAAGTGACTATTATATTTATTTTCATAAGGACGAATATCAAAATGACGCGGTAACGAACGCGGTCGCGTAGCGACGACGGTTGTTATTAACATGGCAGAATAAATTGCATGTCAAATTAGAAAGTATTTTAATTTATTAGTATATATGTGTAATGGTGGTGTTAATAATTTATTAGTATATATGTGTAATGGTGTGGTCATTTCGAATGTGACCGAAGCTTTTATACCAAGTCTTGAAATGGTCTTAACGAACCTTGTCTTGTCACTATGGGGGTTGCTTTTTTTCTATTATCTTAATGTATTTGCCATAATTAGATTTTCATTTTATGTATGGACTCCGTCTGTTAAGGTTATTCTGTCGCAGCAGTACAGCGTCTGACTGTGAACTCGACGGTAAGCCCTTCTGTTTGAACTTAGTAGTGTGAATTATTTCTCTTACACTGGTAATAGGATAACTGGTAGGTAATATTAAGTTCCACCAGTTAACAAGAAATTAAAGATATACAAATAGTTATCTAGTAGCCCCCCCTACCGTACTATTTACTACTACTACTATTTTGTGTGATTTTGAAGACGTAAATTATAAAAACATGTTTTTCTTATTCCCAAAGAAACTTCGAGAAATTTTCTCTCTGTGCTCCGCCCAACACATTCTATATACTTACATCTCCATCTGTTCCCATGCTTTTAAATAGACATAAAAATATTTATAAAAAAATATCCCAAACCCTTTCAAGCATATAATCATAACACAATTCAACAAATTTTCATTCGAGAAGTTTCTTGTTTTAATTGTTCTGTATACTACAAGAGAATGGTTGTTGTTTGTCACGTGGTTCTGACATTGATTTAGCGTCGCCAGTACAATGGGTTGTACGGTACAAGTTTATTCGCTTAGTATAAAGCTATTATATATTATGTAGTGGACGACAGTGTTAAAGAAATTATCAATTTTCTTATAATATAATGTCTTCTTTAAAATATTTCATGCTTGTTCTGCTTCACCCATTATCTCTAGCGGGGTAGCCAGAGCACAAAGTACCTCTTCATACATGCCTCCCGAGAGATCGTCTTCCAGTATGATCGATACTATGTTTTACGAAAGTCAACCGAGGACTTCCCCTTCAAAAATGCCTTGTTATCAGAGTATACAGAATAATAATAATATAATATACAGGAATTATTTTTCGTTTCCCTACCCAAATTAAAAATCTATGGGACAAGCATTAAGCAGTAAGGTGACAGTTCAGCCGCAGCGGAGGGGCACAAGAGCGCGACTGTAAACACGCCGGGTTATGGGCTCGAAATCTTCCTCGCTCTGGTAACGAGATAAATCGAAGCGTTTAGTTCTGCAACTCAGCACAATGCCTCCAGAATCCGGTGGAAAATGAGCAATGGATATGTCTTAATGGGAATAGAGTCTTAACAGTAGGTTCTTAGGTTTTCTCAGGTTCTCTGTAGAGACAGAGGGTAGAGACCCTGCCATGTCTGGGATACAGCATGAAGCTAAAAAAAGTATTACCCGGTAAGTGTAGAATGGATTGTTTTAACTCTAGGTTTTCTCGCGTGCCTTGCTATAATATACGGAGAATACTTAAAACTAGAATAAAAATATGCTTACGCTATTATCTCGCATAGTTGGTTAGTTTTTCGGTAAAAAGAAGATAAATTAAACATATATTTTTAATTTTATCGTTTTGGTAAGAAGCGCAGCGTTGAATTTCGCCACTCAACACGTAAAGTCTCGATAGCCAGACAGTGGTACAGAAATGTTTTAACTGGGTCCATTAAAAAAGAACAAAACAATTTCGGTGTATGTTTTATTTGCTTTTTTAAAATGAATTTGAAATTTTGTTGGCACAATCGTTGTTTGTATAACTTTTTTTTATGAATTGTACAGATCTGACGTTGTTTAAATAGAATTTTTATTTCTGAAATAAGACTTCAATGTAGTATTTAAAATAAGTTGACTATTGTATATAGTAGTTATGATATTTCCGTTCTCAACTTTACGTTGAATTCTGGAGTCTTTTTCTGCCGTATTGTGCTTAAAAATATTAATTATTTAAATTTTCTCGATATGGTAAGAAGATAGAGCGCCGCGTTGAGTTTCGCCACTAAACACGTATTGTCTCAAAAATTGAGCGGACGTGGGTTCACTAGGTTTCCTTTGCCTATTTATTGGGAACGGATTGTCTTAAAAATAAGTGCCCGGGTAACCTCTACAAACCCTGCTATGAGTAAGAATTAAATTAATAAAATTAAATAGGTATATCTATTAAGAAAGCTATCTGTAAAGTTGGCAAACTTTAATACAGGCTCATCAGTGTAACAAGTGTAGAGTGATTAAAACTTTAGTCCAACAACTGAACTTTAAACTTTTATGATACAAATAACCCAGCGCCTTGGAAAGTGAAAGTTTTTTCTTATTAATCTTTATGCTTGAGATTTTTTATTATCGATGCAAGATTTTTTTCGTTTCATTTGCTTATAACATCAAATAAGTGACCTGAAACTACCTTTTTCCATTGCTTTTGATTGTTGTTTTTTTATTTATGGTGTTTAGCTCCGCCACTCAACACGCAATGCCTACCTATCTCGCTATGTGCAGGATACCGCGTGAAGCTATAAAAAAATAGCTATGATGATGATATGAAAAGGATATCCAGAGAACTTGCCGCTCTATTCTGTATGGTAATAATATCCGCAACTTATAATTAAAAACTCCTGTAAAATACAGGCCTATATTTTACATTGAGAAATGTTGTCCATATATTATTTAAGAGAGAACAAAATACATACATTATTAATTTGGCTTCATCGAGTATGTTCCGTGTACTCGTATATTGCAAACAAATTGAAATTTATTCATAGTTTTCATATTATGTGGTCAACAATGCAACGCATTTTTGGTTTCTTTTTAATTTAATAAAAAAATGGTAATAGGGTCCTACCTATAACATCTGTCCTTGATGTTATAAGAAATAAATAATAATACGTAATAAGAAAAAACGATACTTTTTTACCATCAATAACCTACTTCTCAAGAATTGGTTCTCGTTCAAAACGATTTTACTATACACAATATAATTTAGCCTTTAGGTAAAACGCTGTGTTGAGTTACGCCACTCAACACGCAATATAAAATTGGACGGAAAATGAAAACGGAGTATCTTAACACTATATTTCTTATATAAACCTACAAAATGACGACTACCGTACAAAATTTGAACCTGCAACTAAAATCCAATACGGCAATATTTCCATGTCAACAGCATGTATCAATATTCATCGACGCTGCGTCGATTTATTAGAACCAATCGTAGCGATACTGTGCGAGTTTCATACGATACCAGATTACAGTAAATAAACTGGAATATATGCATTATTCATATTTAAATTTTATCGATTTGACGCCATCATTGCGCAGTGGTACAGTATTTTGGAATATGAGCAATGGTTGGCTGTTCAATTCCCATTCGAAGTAACGTTTATGTTTTAATTATTTTGTTGATTTTGTAACTTGTTACCAACGTTCTAAACGTAAAAAGGATTGGATGGGAAATTTAAAAATAAATTGAAATGAGCATATACTTGTATAAGACATATGGGGGAGTCTGGTCCATGGTCCGAGTTGTCTTTGAAACTCTGGTGACCTGGCTATGGTTACCTTCACCATATTAACTTATTTTTTTATATATAATTTGTACTAATTAAATAAACATTAAACATTCAAACTACTATCACCAACAAGCTGGAAAGCAAAAACGCAGCATCATATCTTGGCACGTCGCGACATCACGTACCCTCACTTAGAGTAATATAATTATTCGACGCCGAACTCGCAACCCTGATATTCAATTTTGAATCCATCCTGAATAAATGAAATTGTTAATACGAGGTTTTTGGCTAAAAATGATAGGAATTGAAAATATGAACGCTCATTTTGATAATTAAATATTTTTAGTAAGTATTCCATGTTATTATGTGTGGTTTGCTTTACTCCAATATTTTATATACATATTTGGAATACGTGGTGAATTAGCCTAATAACTATTAAATAAGGTACTAGTCGTCGCCCGTGACTTTTTCGTTATTCCCGTTAGAATTTTGAAAAATTCTCCTTAGTAGAGTCGACTGTAAAATATAAATCACGATTTTTGCCATTTTTTGTTACTTTTTTTCTACCCAGGAATATTGGTTGTGTGTTTCCTGTTAAGCAGACAAATAAAGCTGTAAATACTTAAATTTTCATAAACTGATTTAGTTCGTATACAGTAGCCACATTTATAATATTAGTAGGAATTTGTAATATCTCTTAACGAAACCATTAAAACTTCTCGCCTGGAGACTTCAAACTTGACAAGTTACACCACTTAAATTTTCGTCCTACAAAAACTAGCGAACATTTCTAGTTTAGGTACATTTAATGCTCTTATTTTTACTTTAGTTTTACTGAATTTTGGTTGTATATTTGAGGTAAACTAATAGTATAACCAAAATCACTTCCAGTTCTTAGTTAAATATTTCTCATATTGACCTAAAAGATGTCATTTAGCGTTTAGCTAGCATTAAATGAGATATTTGCTTAGAATTACAACCGGCGGGAAATGTGAAACGGAGAATCTTAACATTAGGTTCCCTCTGCCTACTCTGCTGTATGTGAGATACAACTTGAAGCTGAAAAAAAAGGTAAGAATAGCAAAGCTATAAAACGAGGAAAAGAGGTTATCACGTGCTAAGAATTAAACTACAAGAAACTTTTGCTATTACATACTGTAAGTATGTATTTCACAGACCCATATCCACACGCAATGATTATGAACTCTAACCGGACATCTTTGAAAACTTATTAACGATGATACAGGATGAAGGTCCCGTAAAAAACATGAAACTCCTGGAAAAAGAGCTATGCAGAGAGCGTAGTGCTTGGTGCTCAATTCTTCCTACCTACCTCGCTAGAGATAAAGGTGAAGCTAAAAAAATCAACATATCTTACTGTTATTTATTTTACCAAATGACTAGTTTTCATAATATAAATACGTTCATTCAGTATCTTAATTCAGTAACCTAATACAAGTTACGTTTAAAAGTAACTTACGTTCCTAGGAGTAGCGAATATTATCTTGTACCGTACGCTATTTTGTTTATTATAATTTTGTGGTACAGAATTTCGTGCTGCATATTTGAAACAAGAATTCCACCTGCGCTAGTGATGTTAGTTTTTAGTTTATTATTAAGGTGTATGGAAGACTCTGCCGTGGCACGGTTATTTAGTGTATTTCTGTAGTCGATAGACGTAGGTTATCGCTAAGAAGTCGTTTATATTAAATATATATTTTTTTGTTGACTAAGTGCAGTGCATGATTTCATAATAATTCTATAACAATTTATAGCTCGGACTGGGAATTGAACCCATAACCAACGGTCCACGAAGGCCACGACAGCCCTATAATAATTCCAATATAACAAAAAAATATAAAAATATACATTTAATTCGAGAACGTAGCAACAAATATCACATAAAATATAAACAATAAACACATATTGTTAAAAAAATAAGCACACAATACATCATTATTATGCTAATAAACAAAGACAATATTTAACCAAAGCCCATTTCCAACTTTTAAAATGACTCCAGCTGACCCAATTTCCACTTCAAACTCATTCAGTACAAACATCTCTTGTCATCTCCACTCGTATTATACAACGCTATTCATCACACCGGAACACGTGTAATACCTATAAGCAGCCGCATCCGGCTACAACCGGATGTAGCTAATGAGAACCGTAATTATGAAAATACCATGTTCATATTTTGACTGAATGAGATGAATTCTCTTAAGTTGGAAGGCGGAGGGAACCTAGTGCTAAGGCAATTCAGTCTCCATTTTCCGCCCAATTTACATGACATTGCGTGTTGGGTGTTAAACTACCCTCAAGTGGGAATCGAACGCATAACCGTTACGTTTACAGTTGCTGTACCACACGGCCTCAATTATTGAATGGGACATAATGAATGCGAAGAAATAAGTGATTGGTACTTTAATTAATTTTAATTCAGAAATACATACTATTGGTTGGTTTTTCATGTCCTCTCAATTTTAAAATCAGTTTTGTCGTATTGAATGTAAAACTCCAATCTCATATTTCATCGAGGAAATTGAAAATATTTTATGCAAAAACTTCCTCCGAGACCACATTGAACTTAATATCAACCTCACTATCAAGTACAGTTAGATCCAATACTTATCGTAATTTTCTTATATATTGAAATTTTAAACTTCAGAAAATTAAAATATAATTATAAAACATGCCACATCTAGGAGCCCTATTCCTTGTTTCATAATGATGATGTAAAACTGGAAGCTTATGAAAATGTTATTAATGTTGAAATTGGGGTTAACTCGTAAATATTGTGGTGTAAGTAGGTTACTTGCTATAAGGAAATTGATTCTCTACATGTTGTATGTACATATATATTATATTATACATATTAAATGTATGTAGCGTTGTTCGTATTATACAAGTGTCTCATCCTGATTTTCTCCCTATTTTTTTTCAGTGCTTTGGTCGATTGAACTGAGTAAGAACCACCGACCGTCGCATTTACAGTGGCACGTCTGTGCCTATGCGTCACGACTGCCTCACTTATACTACTATAATATTTTATCATATCAATTTATTTTTAAATGAACAACAGTCATTTCGCTTATAAATGACATGCAATGGAGTGCGAGGTACGTAACAGTATCGATATATCAGTTATTTTACCCATTTGTATTGAAAATTAACTTTTAAAGCTCGAATTTTCATTGAAAATAATATAATATTACATTATAAATTTAAATACACATTTACATATTATAATGTAATGTAGTTGGTTTTGTAAGTCCTGATTTTGTGTGAAGTAAAATAAATATTAGCTATAGTCCTAGCAATGGCTGAAAGCGCGGTGGATATGGGTTCGATGTCCACTCGGGAAAATTATTGTCTTTTCCTCATTCTAACGAAGGCAATCTGTTCGTTGAGTTCCGCCTCTAAATAGTGTACGACACTAAAAAGTTCAAGATGCTTTCTAACGCGTATTGAGGTATATTACATGTTTATTTCTAAATCCAAGTAAACATTGTCAATATTAAAAGCACAAAGCAAAAGAAGATATTACATCAATTATTTTTGAAAATCTTCAATATTACCTGTCTAAATCCTTTCATACAATTCATGATCGATGGTTTGAAGTAAATGGCGGAGACGTATGGCTTTCTGTTTATAATGACAGTGTCATTAGAGAAAAGTGTACAAAAATATAAAATTACTTTTCTAATACGTTTGTTGTTGCTTGAAATTGTGTTTTGCTTCGGTATTGGATATGTTAGAAAAGACAGAAAAAAATAACACTAAAAATATTTTACAAATTACTTTAATAGTACATGATCATTTTTATATGTAAACTAAAAATGAAATAAGCAATATATCATTCAAATTAGGCAAATAACATAGTGACACGATACTCCGTTTCCAATATTTATTACTTAAACAGAGTTCAAATTAAGGCCGCCATAGCACAGAGGGTCGGCGTGTGACTGCAAACACGACACTTGTGGGTTCCATCCCCGCTCGCGGTAATGAATTATTTTAATTTTTTTTTCTCTTAACATTCTGTCCAATTTTTTCTTTATAATTGGCAGAAAGTAAAATCGGACTATCACACCACTAAGATCCATCTGTCTACACACTACGTGCTACGAGAAGGATGCAACGTAGAAATAAAAATTATAGTTAAAAATTAACACAAAATATAATCAGAATAGAAACTACTTCCTAAGAGTTGGTTTCCACGATATATCGTTTAAACCATGAAATTGTCTCTTCAAGTTCTGCCCATCTGCCCACTTAGAGTCTAAGTAACTATCATCATCATCTGCTTCTAACTTCTTCCACTCTTCCTGTTTTCTATAAGCTTGTAACATCAGTTGCTTTCTCATATCTTCTGTCAAGATTGGTTCTCGGCCTGGCGCGCCTTCAGATGGTGAACACAGTTTTACCGTCACTTTAGTCTTATCATTTTTACCTGAAATTCATAATTTTTTATACATATTATCTATCGAAATATTGACAAGATTTTTTCAAAAGAGCATTCTTACCCAAATGATCGCTCAACAGATTACCAGCTAGTAACTTTTTACCGCACGCCCACAGGCATGCTCGAGACGGATCAATAACATCGTTAGCCGCCTGAGTTCCAGAAAGATCTTCGACATTATCCAGCTCCATTCGGACTGGGTCGTGAGGTGGAAGACCAGCTGGGAAAACTATCTTGGTAGCTCCTCGAATCTCATCGAGGGCTTTGGCTACATCTTTTTGGGTTAAACACTTGCGTAGATCCACCTGTAAATAGGTTTTTCTGTTCTGATCTGTTCTTTTATTATGGCGTTCCGAGCGTGCTAGTTGAGCACAAACCACTTCGCCAATGTCACGTTGTATAGAGAACGCACGAAAGATGTGGTACAGTAAAAAAAGAGATATGTAGAAATATGTTAAAAAAATTATAATTGTTTGTTTTTTTCTATAATAATATTTTTGTCACTTGCCTCATTTAACACATAAGTAGTTATATAGTGGAAAATACTAAATTTTATAGATTTGCCATAATTATACAATCCACATTAACATAAATTTGGACCAACCAAACAACTCAAACAAACATCAAGAGAAAAACGAATAATCAGTAAAATTACCCACACCGACATTTATATAAGAAAGAATCTATCAAATTTATGTAAGTCAGCAGTCATATTTGTCCTTAAATTTTTAAATGCTTTTTTGAACATTTATATTAAACGAAATAAGTGAAAAAAATCACCCTCAGGGGATGTAAATATAATATTCAATTTTTTATAATATACTTGTCTTGTTAAACCAGGCGTAGCTGCTGGCATATGCTAGTGACGTCTATAAAGCAATTAGAATATTCTCCTATAAAAAAAAAGGATTGAGTCGTATAACTGTAGTTTCAAAATTCAAATATTTCGCTTTTACGACGTATAAAATTTAATTGCTTCGCTATGTAACATTTTATACCTTACTATTTAGGTTTTGGGCCAAACAAAGTTAACAAGATTTATACGGTGAATTGCGGTACGAGGGCAACTGAGCCAAATACGTTACACTTTTGGCAAGAAAGTTGCAAGATAAAAAATTGCCGATGATAAGTTTTATTAAATAGAGCAAATTTGTCAGACATTTGGCAAACGTCTCTAACATCTTTTAAGATAATTGCAACGTCAAAACGAATGCAGCAAAATGAAAACTTAGGATGCAACGATTTTGTACAAGTCATCAATTTTATGCATTTTGCTTTATTACGTTTTATTTTATAGGTCTATTTGCCCTTAACTTTACTATATGGGCTTCCGGAATTTTGAAAAAAACCTTTCTTAGTACTCCCTACACTTCTTAACCTACCAACATGTCAACTTTCAATTCTCCAATATATTCCGAATGGGAATCAAATCCACAACTGGGGCGTGCTACATGACAGCATTAACTATTAAGTTACTTAAAAATCTTTTAAGGCAAGAACGAAAAAAAATGAACTCACGTGCTTCTTACTAATATACTCTTTAGCGGTTTCAGCAGCTTTCTTTAATACCTCTTGAAGGTTCAATGGCGGTGCGAGGCCGCAACGACGTCCCATCTCATCCTTAGCTATAATATATCCTGCTGGAGCACAGCGCTTTGCCCAAGGATCTTCCAACTTAAGTTCCTTTATCTTAATATAGGATAAAGGAGCTATTGTATTATGTATACACGTATAAATACAATATAAATTATAAAGTGACTTATTAGTAAAAGAAAAAAAAATAAGATATTTCTTATTATTTTACTTTATTTTAAGACCGTCGCGGCCCAGCGGACTGGCACCTGACAGTAAACGCAATAGTTGTCGTTTCGATACCATTCGAAGAATGAAAAATTAAAATTTCTCCGCTCAGGTGGAAAACGTAGGGCGGAATATCCAAGGTTATTTCTTATTACCCTGTTGTACAGTGTAATTGTAATTATATAAAAAGTAAAGAAGCAATGGGCAGGTGCCATCACATCACTCTTATCACCAATTTGCCCTAGATTTTTTAAATTGATCAGATAAAACGGAAATCGTTGAGCGCGACGGATTTCTATTATCTGCAGTAAATCGCTTATGTGCTTCGGATGTATCATGCTGCGATTTTTATATTTTCACTATTCATATTGTTTTTTTTTCAATTTGTTCACATATATTTTAATTTTCATAACCTATATTACTTTTTCAACAATAATTTACTTCTTTTTAGTACAAAAAATAATATAAGCAATACTATTTTTGTGCAGTTTTGATTAAAACCTAGGGCTACTTCATTCTCCTCTTTCCCACAGCTTTTTGAGACTAAGTTTGTTGAACGTAACTCAACTCCAATTTTGTATAGTAATTAGCTTAATAATATATAAAAGACGCAAAAGCTTACCTGATCTTCAGTCAATCCTTGCATTTCTGGTGGAAGGAAAGTGCCATGCTTCTGCAATTCTTCTAGTTCATAACAAATTCTAGTGACTTTCAACCTTCCATTAAATATGGCCACAATATCTTTCACTACTTCATCAATTGACTTATTAATGTTAGTTTCATATAAAAATTGATTGTCGTCGCCTCTTTTTACGTGGAGAATTACCATTTTAGCATTTTTCGTATTTCACTTCGCTGCTAAGAATGTGTTAGATATTGAACAAATACGTTGCTATTGAATTGGTTGCTATAGTAACTTAGATAATTAAATTTCTCTATGGAAATAATAAAGGAATGTGGAGGCACAGTGGCAAAGCGTCTGATTATAATAGCAACGGTCGTGATTCCATGACTCAGAGAAACAAATTATTTTTATTTTTTCGCTCTGGAGAAAAGACAAAATGTGACGTTAAGTTCCACCAATCAATGCACAATTTGAATTGGATTTATAAATAGTAAAATTCATAGTTATCTGTAATTAATTAATTTTTAAATTATTTTTCATACATTATAAATTAAAATTAACATTATACATATATAATTTAAATCCAGACGGCTAAGATTGTGTGCTCATTGTGACTCAATTAGGGTAATCCTATTTTAGGTTAGTAGTTGTGAAATTAACTAAACTATGTTATTTGATTTTTTTGAAATATTACAGGAGACGATGGTCGTAGGTTCAATTCCAACCCGAGGAAATAAATAATTTGCCTTTTCTATAACATAACCAAGTATCTTGACACATTATTATCTCTAAAGATGAAAAATAGACTAAAAATTCACTATTCAACATATTCAATTCTCACACATTGCAACAAAGTAAATATTTTATTTATTCCTATGAAAACTGAATAATATAATCGACACTATTTGCCCTATGTGTGGGAAAAATTCAAATGGTAAAATAACAAAGCTGGAAAATAGAAAGAACCACCTGCACAGTTCCCAGATACAGAATGCAGGTGCAGAATATACGTAGATCCAAACTTAAACTTAGAAATGGTCCAAGTACTATAGACTTTGCAAATAATCTTACGTGCTTTTAAAACTAATGTAAGAGGTTTTCTTATTCAAATGATTATATTGTAATAAATTTACTTTAGTTATAAAAAACAATATTTTAGAGAGGCCATCGTGGCGCTGGGGCACAATAATGTAACTGTAAAGGTTACGGTTATGGGTTCGATTCCCACACTCGGGGAATGGATTATTTAATATTTTCATTTCTTTCCACTGGTGACGAGGCAAAGTGTAGCGTAGAATTTCGTCACTCAATTGCTTCCAGCATTCAGCGGAAAGTGTAGCACAGCCTACCCTGCTACGTGCTTGATGGAGTTGTATGTAATACGTGTAATGCAGAAATAATAATAGAAATTATAATGTTAAAAATAACTATATCTTTTTTTCTGTCCTAATTCCTATTGATTTTGACGTATGATTTTTACACGCTTACTTTAATTAACATTTTCAAAAAAAAAACGAACTTTTCGTAACGTTTTTAAAATATTTATGAAATATTGAAAATTTTTATAAAACGCGTTGGAACTTTTAGGTATGGATTATTCTTTATTCGATATGTTTCGGTAAAGACTATATTGAATTCGACGACTGGCATACAAAATATGATGAAATTTTAATATATTCATAGCTATTAAGCTAGCTGTTACGTGGCGTTGTGCTGCGCACTGTGCAGTCAAATTTAATAAATCGAACGTATTTTTTGTACTTTTCATTTAGTTATCCTGTGTCAGATAAAATAGAAATAATCTTAATAGATATGCTCATATACTCTTAAAATTCTTAAATTATTTTTAGTTTAAACTAATTAAGTATTTTTAGCGTTACGATGTATACCCCATAAAGCAGGAAAGGTAAAGGGAATTTAATAGTTTATTTATTTCAAGTAAAATATGATAAATTGCCAGTAAGTAGTGCCATAATCGTTTAGAAATTTTGGTGCAATTCAATTAGAATCAATCAATTAAGTTCAATTAAATTCAATTCATATCATAATACAGAAATTGTTATAGTTAATCAATGTCACTTCAGAAACTATCAATTTGATACAGTCTTGGTAGTAGGTCTAATATAAATCCTATTGATTTAACTAATATTCTGCTTTTAATTTATGATAGTTTTAAGTTTTTAAACAGCTTCACATTACAGCCGCATATAGCGGGGTAGGCAGAGGGAACATAGTGTTAAGATACTCCGTTTCCATATTTCGAGATATCGCGTGTACTGTGACGGAATCTAATTGGCTTTTGCTTTGGTGCCAGAGCGAAGAAATGAAAATATTAATAAATAATAATTTATTCCGCCGAGTGGGGATTGAACTCACAACCGTCGCGTTTCAGTCATACCCTTGTGCGTAACGACGGCCTCAAATTATTATTTTAATTAAATTATATTTTTTTTATTATCACGCTCGTAACAAAACAAATTGTCGAGTTGAGTTCCACAACACGCAATATCTCAAAAATTGGGCAGTACTTGAGAAACGAATTTTGTTAACACTTTCGTTCTGAATTGTGTTTTGTTCCTATTGCTTGCTTGCTTAATATATGCTTGTTACAGCGTGGAGCATAATATAATTAAAGTTTTAGCTCTGTAGAAAACATATCATATTAGATTTTCTTTTGAATTGACTTACAAGTTAAAAATAATAAAAAGGTAAATTAAATTTAACCTCAAACTCATTACAACCGTTAATCGCTTATACCTTAGCCCCGAACCACATCATCCGGACCACTGAGCTGGTGCGGTACATTAGACAAAGGTTGCGCGGACGAGGACGGCAATTTATAAAATATTGTATCGTATTGATGAACTTGAGGGACGTCGAGTGGTTCATTTATAACTTCGTAAATGGAAAGATTATTATTTTCGCACATGTTTTCTTTTAAAGGGGGGAATGTAATTATTTTCATGGGAACGGAATGGGTTCCCTCTGTCTACCTTTCTATGTGCGAGAACACACATGATAGAGAACATGTGTAAAAAATAATTTTATTTTATTCTGTCATGTGGATGCGTGAAGTTATATAAAAATAAGTAATATACGTAAATACATATTTTTGTTTCTCTTTCTCTATCCCTGGCGGAGTAGCTTGAAAGAAAGAACTGTAAAATGCTACGGTCTCTGCGTACCTTTTTCGCCTCGTCCACTGCCACCATTCTCTTCATATATGCCTTCTGGATAGTCTTCATGTTTGCGACGTGACTTTCCTTCAACACCACCAATACTTGTGTGAGAATGGGAGACCCCATTGTTTCTTATCGCTTATACTTGCTTGCTTGTCAGCTAAACTGACTCCGCATGTCTTACGAAGAGATATAAATTTAAAGTAAATAAATCCATATATTTTTGTAAAAGCTACCAAACTATCAATAAGTACAATCTAAATTGTACTTATTTTGTAAATTTGACCTTAAATAAAAATATGAAGTTTTTAGAGCACATTACAAAAATAGTTAAATTCTTAACAATCAATATCCAATATTAAAACACTTCTCCAACTGAGTCTTCTCGAGATCAAAATTAAATATATAAATTCCTTAGAGAATGTAGAAGAGCACTAAGAGGCCATTATTATAAATTTGAAGAGTTTGTTTGGTTGTTGTCCCAGAAACACACTCGTCTCAGAAACTAATGGATCGCAAAAAATCGATCCTGTAGCTCTCACTTATTTGCATTTGACAAAGCAGACGCAGCCGCAGGTAAGCGCCAGTCCATTATATATTATTCAAAAGTGCACTATTCCGAGCTGTCAACAGCATTTGCCTATAAATTTGAAACGCGTGTATCCCGTGTTAAAGCTATACGTTTTGCAACCATGAAAACATTAAGCTGGTAACGACAGCTTTATAGATATATTCTTTAGCTCCAATAGCACATACATACATTGTGATATAGGAAAATGTGCGTTCAGAATTTGTAAACAAAAAATACATTACTGTTATTGGATCAATCAATCTATATCGACCCGACACTTGTAATGTGATACACATCTTCTAGTTATATCAATAGTGATATTTTAAAACATAAAGTGTAAATGCAATAAAAAGTAAAACACTAATCTCCGTATATGTTGGATTCTCTCTTTTCCTATTAACTTTAAGGCTTCAGACAGAGTGAACCTAGTGTAAGGATAGTCCGTTCCATCAGGTTCCAGTTCAGGTTCCTTATTATGGAGATATTGCGTCTTAAGTGGCAAAACCCATCGCCGCTTTTTGACTATCTAAACATAGAAATAAAAAAAAATTGAATGTAGTCATTCCCGCGCGTGGAAATTGACTCTACAATCTTTTCGCTTATAGTCAGACGCTCTACCAACACGACGACCTCCAAAAGGATAATTAAGGACAATTTAAAAACTTACTTTAAAAGAAAATCAGAGAAAAATCTTCTTATATATAAAAAAAATCTCCCATTGTTCCAGATCCCAGGGCGGTGTGCGCACAGGCACGGCCATGACATATCTACAGAACTACCAGAGCTATTAGATGCACATCACGATAATAGCTCGCATCATGGAAAAGTAAGCAAGTTCATAGTTTTTTTTAGTTATGTTAAATATATCATTCCTCCGAGTGAGAATCGAATCCACAACCGTTGTGCCTAAAATCGCACTCCTGTGCCCCAGTGCCATGATCTACTAAAATGTAAATGAAAAAAAATAGTATACCTCTAACAACTTAATTACTATACAAAAACTTGGGAGAACGTTACTAATAAAATATGCAAGATTTGAACCCGTAATATACATATCTTAAATACAAGCCTTCATACAAACAAGCCAATATGACAATTATAGATAATATTATATTACGCTAATACCACTATTTATTTAGGTAACCCAATATATAAGCATATTTGCTCAGAACAAACAGACCGTTAAATCCAAATATTGCATAACTTACACTTATCTATATGATGACAAGCGTTGAGGCCGCTTTGGCGCAAGGGGACAAGCGTGTGATAATAAGCGTGACGGTCGTAGTTTCGATTTCCAGATAGATTTTCAGAAATGAACTCATTCTGGTAACGAGGCAAACCGCGGCGTTAAGTTCCATCATTCAACTCGCCATGTCTTAACACTAGGTTTCCAATATCTTTTTGCCTACATGAAACTAAAAAAAAACAGAAATTGAACCATCAAAAGTCATGATCAAATATATATAATCAAATATATATATTTTTTCATATATTACATTTTTTACTATGTTTTTTATCGTCTGGAAAGTTCTGAGTCTTTTTTAAAGCTTTCAAATTATAAGCTACGCTACAGTAAGTAACTTGTTTCTAAGTTTCAAAGCTCAAACTGGAAACATATTTTAATATTTTCTATTTTTTACTAGCGCAATTATTTGGAATATTTTATATGAAATAGTAGTGTGTTCGTTTTCTTGTATGCAACGCTGCATTCCGCGAGAAGAGCAGGCCGACGGAACCTAGTGTTAAGACACTTCGTTACCCACATTTGAACTTCTTCGTTCCCCCCAACGCCGTTGAGACCAGCATTCGGCGAAATGGCTTGGCTGGGCTTGGTGCCAGAGCGAACAAAGATGAATTAAAAAAAGAACCCACCACCACGTTACATCACATCTTGGTGCCCCTTGAACGTGGCCATAACGGCCTCATGGCAAAATTTTTCCATGATTTTTATGCATTTTGAACCTGTTATAAGAATGTAAAATAGGTATCTTGATAAAGTTTCGGCCATTTATTTTAATGAGCGTTATTATAACAAGTGCTAAACGGACTGACATGTCATTACATTTTCTCTGGCAAATTCACAAAATGCGGTAACTACCTATCTGTAATTAAACTAAACTTTTGCTTTTTCAGTTTAATTTAAAATCATTAATTCAAACAAGGCCACGTACCGCCCAATTCTTGGAACATTGTATGTTGAGTGATGGGACTCAATGTCGCACTTTACCTTGTGACCAGAGCGAGGAAATGAAAATATCTCATTTCTTTTAGAGAATCGAACCCACAACCGTTGCGTTCACAGGCAGATATTGTGCCACTGTGCCAGATCGATCTCAAATTAATTATTTCTAAAATATATATATATTTTTCTTGTACTTTTATATACATTGACAAACTTTTTATCTGTTATATTACTTCACTATCGTCGCTTCATTTAACGATATATTTAATGGCAAGAATAAAGTTCCGCAAAATACTGGCAAAAACAGTAGTGGATTGACAAATTGAAGTCGTCGGCTCTTGGAGTTAAAATTTGCATATGCCACTGTTGTTTCGAATCATGTCGCTTAGTTTTGGTCTATGTCATGAAATGTAGCGATTAAAAGTTCTTACAAAAAAGTAGCTTTTTTTAAACTCCCGTAAACTTTTGCTGTACCCAGCATAAATATATATAGGCAGAGGGATACTTAATCTCCACCAATGTACCAATATCCACTTTTGTGTTGAGTACCGGTACTTAACGTCGCACTTTTTCTTGTAACCAGAGCGAGGAAATGAAAAAAAAAACTTTCATCGAATGGCATACCACCAAGAACTACAACTTACTGAAAGAAGTTTTAAATTGTGATACCCGTTCTTTAAACCGTCGATCGACATTTATGAAATTTATCAAAAATTTTGAACTTCCAAATAAGATTTCTTTAACAAGTTACTATTATTTTAAATTGAAAGGAATATTCTTTAAACGTTATATATTTAATGCTTTATAATGATCATATAATATTTACCTCTGTACCCCATACCTTGTCCCACATCCAACCCTCTGATACCGTACACTGATTGTAAATTCCAGCCCGGTCTGTTTTTATTAGAGCCTTGTTTAGCGCCTGCGATGATAATGCGGGGAGACAGGTTGTTTGTGTTGGCTTAATTCTGGATAACGTCTCTTCACACGAAATTGAGTATCTTCATTAGTTTCGCTCAGCTTAATGCGGTGGAGGGGATTTGGTTCGTCTGAACTGCCTTTTATATTGGAAGTTCCCTTTTTTATATATTTGGTTGCTTTAGTTAGATTAAATTGTATAGTAACTGTTCATTAATATTTTTTTTTAACTTAATTAAATATTTTATTCTGCAATTGAATATACAGTTTTTTTATTCTTCATTTACAATACATTGCTTCTGAAGTGGCGAAACCTTATAACCTACCTTGACTTTAAAGGATCGAGCAGTAAAATTGATTTAAATATCAATTAATTATCCCCTGAGGAATCGAACCCGAAACCATCGCGTATACGAGTACATCATAAGCTGTGTGACTATGACAAAAATACCAGAGAAATATAAAAACACCAAAAAATAAATAAGTCCAGTAAAATTAATTTACTAAAAGTATTAAAAGCGTTTATACCGAAAACAAAAGCACACGACAATTTAAACACCGAGCTTCGGTTAGTCGAATTGTAGCAGGCGCTTTGTGGTCGCTGTCCCTGTAGTGTATGGAACTTGTATTTCTTCGTACTACTAGAATAGAATAGAATAGAATAGAGATATTTGTTTTAAAATAGAGAATACTTGTAATTTTAAGGTAATTTTCGTTACTAAATTTAAATTTTAAGGTGGAAAACTCATGCGAGCTTCGAGCTTTTATTTAGGTTTCTTCATATTTTTGTATGTTGAAATATCTGACTAAAATTTAATGTAAAGTATTTATATTTTATTTCTTTTTCTTTATGAAACCGGACTTATCCAAATATTATATAACTTATATTTATCTATATTTATATTCGATTCGAGTTTCGGTTAGTCGTATTGTAGCGGGTGCTTTGTGGTCGCTGTTTCGATGTAGTGTATTCTATACACATTGTATTTCTAGGTACAACTAGAAAGGAATAGAATATAGATATTTTTAAACGTTTTAAAACGGAGGGTAGTTGTAATTTTAAGGTCATTTTCGTCTCTAAGCTTATTTTAAGGTAGAAAACTTTGATATTGTGTAACTTAAACTATTTTTAAGAACTTTCTTGCTATAGACAAACACACACATACTTATAACACTTCTTTGTTTTCGTCGGGGGTTAAAAATGTAAGTCCCATAACACAAAAATATATTCATACATATTTTTTAAATTCAACTTCGTCTCTCAAACTCGCTCCTCTTCAGTGGAAAGGCGAACAAATGCACAAAATAATTGGATTATGTTTGATTCAAGCGCTCTCGCAGGACTTACCTATGCAAATTGTCTTTGTGTATTCTCCTTTAGTTAACGTACTTTTTCCAATAACAGGCCATTGTACTTACGTTACTGACAAGTTAACTTAAAGTTATGTTTTTGAATGCTTAAAAGTATCTAAACGCGACGGTTGTGAGTTCGATTGTTACTAGTGCTCTGTAACAGGGCAAAGCGCCACTTACACACAACGTTTTGAAAATCAAGAGAAAGCGAAAAACGGAGTGTTGTAACATTAAAGCCTAATGTTAAAACTCTGTCTACAATGCTATATGCAGTGATACAGCATAAACCTGAAAGAAAACAAAATTATCAATAAGGTTATAACCTGAATAAAACTATCAGTAGTATAATTACTAGTATGCAAGAAAATAGAAAAACGTAGTAAAAAATCATTAACTACTTTTTTAAAATGCGAAAGACATGTAAAGGTTAAAAAATTATCACGTATGGTTTTCAGACGATTTTTAAGTTTGCCTTCCTCTACTAAAATACCAATAGGTTTACTACCCTACTATTAGGGTTAAAATCGTGTTCCCTCGAGCAACCCTCCTCTGCAATTATTATTCCGGTCAGCGGTATGTAAAAACGGTGCGTGATCAAAATCTCATACCCTAAGCTGGTAAATATAAATATAGGGAACTGAACGTATAGATCGATATATGATATGGTTATAATTTTCATATTTTTACATACAAATTTGTATAGATAAAGTAGTACTTAGGACTAGGATACTTAAAATCTGATCTTAAGTTGAGGGTTTTAGCTTTTCAGTTAAAATAGCTGATAATTTCTTTTCCAATTTCTAATGTACGAGAATATCTCTCTATATAAGAGATCCTTAACGCTAAGACAGTCCTTTCTCCACTTGCCGTCCTATATTTGAGACATTGCGCGTTGAGTGGAGGAACTCGAGGTCGCAATTATCTTCCCCCACATCCCCCCGATTAGAAATTGAACTCACAGCTATCACGTTTACACTCAATCGCTACGTCACTACGCCACAACGGCTTCTTTTTATATTTTTTCTCAAATTGTATGGAAAATAAGCAAGTTTACAACAATTCTAATCACCACTAACATGAGACCGCATCAAAGGCAATATATTAAATTCCATTAGCTCGTCCTTATGTTAACTTGTTATGTGGCTTGTTACAAAATTGTATAGAATAAATAACATTTTATACTGTTGTAGATTTAATATTCAATTGGAATATATTTATATTTTTATCCTAGATATTTGCTACGTAGACAAGACGCGGCGTTGAGTTTCGCCAAACAACAGGAAATATCTCGTTAAAACACTCCATCGTTTATTTTTCATTCTTTTTTTCGATACTTAACATAACTCTCTATATACTTATTTCAATATTTCGCTGAATGGAAATCGAATTGGAAACATTCAGTATCATACCAACTACGTTTAACCCTACTAAGCTAAGCTATGGAAGAAAATAATATCCATTCCTAATCTCTCCTGGGTGCCCGCCAAGCTCTTAACTTACATCGAACTAGTTTATCTGAACTGGATTATGCATCTCAATTTTATCTGGAACGTTTTTAATTTCAACGTTTATTATCTGTGGAATATTTTATTCTTATATATTTGATATGGTTATAAGATTTTATTATTGAATATCTTAAACGATAACTATGTTTTTTTATTTTCAGATATTTAATATATTTTGCCGTTACGTTACTTTTATTTTGATATTATAAACTACTTACAAGAAGTAGCTTTACTCTTTTTTCCGGATAGCGAGGCAAGAACTGCGTCAATAGAGCGAAAAAATGCCGTAACTCAACGCAGCGCTTTGCATCAACACCATAACGAATTAATGAAAATATAAACATTTCATTTCCTCGAGTAAAAATCTCTTATATGAGTCTGTAGAATGTATATAAAGTTTCAAACTAACACTTAATGTGATTTAGTAAACAGCGCAATATTGTACTGTTAGGCGGCCATTACGTTTGTAAATAATAATAGTTAATCTGTTCTGGGTCCTCGCCAAGAGGTGAAATGTGGCCTCCTTCCTCCAGTTGAAAGCACTGCACTATCTCAAGTGCTAGGGTATACACGATTAGAAAAATGTTTCGTCTAAAATTATATAAAGGCGAAATATAGTTCATATTTTTAGGTGTTGACCCATATTTAAGAAAAAAAACTTGTTTTTAGAAAAAGTATTTTTTAAACGCGCTATTGGAACGCGCACTTCAAAAGGACGGACCTTGGAAGGTTTCAAAACGCAGTATAGTTGAATATACGATATAAAGAAAAACTCGTTATTTTAAAATTCTTAACTCAGCGTGTTGTATGATATCCACACCAATGAGACATTCTATACTTCAAAAGCAGGAAAGTAAATCTCCGTTAGAGACCGTCGCGGCACAGGGATATAAGCGTGCTAGTGTAAACGTGACGCTTGTGGGTTCGATTTTCACTCGAAGAATAAATCTTTACGTAATATTTTCCTTTTCCACGCTCTGGTAAAGAGGCACAGCGCGGCGTTGACTTCCGCTACACGACATGGAAAACCTCATGAAATCGGGCGGAAAATGGGAAACGAAAGTATTTTAATAGAAACGGAGTATATTAGCGAAAAGCTGTCAGGTACCCTCTGCCTCCCCTGCTATTTATGAGAAGCAGAAAAACACTATATTTTCGAACGAAAATGGAATCTACAACCATCCCGTGTAACGCCAGACTGACGACTGTACATAGACGAATACTTATTACAAATTATTTACTAAAACTATTCGAGCAACATTTTATCACAGTCTGCTAAGTTTCTTTTAAGTGACTTGACAGATGTCATTGATATCGTCTTATTTGGTTTATATTAAAATGAAAAATATACTTTACGGTGAGAGCTTGTTAAATTTTCTGGATATTATATTTTTTATTATGTTTTATTTTTATTATTATTATATGTCGATCCGTGGGGAACAGAGTATCTAGGAACACTGGGACTTATTCTCCTACATGCGGGATACAGCGTGAAGCTAAAAAATAATATAATATATATTACAGGAAAGGGGTGGCTGGTCACAATGGAGTGAGTGGTCCCTCTGTTCCCGGACCTGTGACGGCGGGGTGTCGAGGCAGCTCAGGACCTGCTCCTCACCTGCAGGCTGTAGAGGAGAGCCGGTGCGATACAAGATTTGTAATATGCAGGTATGGTACTTTGAGTATTGTTTAACTAATTGGAATAGCAGGATATTGTTGGTTCGATCCCTACTTTCTAATGTCTCATTTTCATTTTCCCGCTATACTAGAATTAAATTCCGCCACTCTGCGTATGGAGTCTGTCTCTGTCTGTCTAATGTCTCTAATTTGGAATAAATGCTGCGTATTCCAGAAAAAGAGAATAAATTTTAATAAATTAATTAATATTTTTAGTGTTAACACGCATTGCCTCCATAATTCCACAGAAAATAAGGAACGGAAATCTCTTAATATGGACAGGTTCCCTCTGCCTTCTCCGCTATGTGCGAAATCCAGTGTGAAACTTAAAAAAAAAACGTATAGATACTTAGAAACGGTATTTTTGGAAACCGTATTTTCCCACAAAATTTACGATTTCCAAACTAATTTCAGGTAACAGTAAGTGTTGGTATAAATCAAAGTTTTATAGGTTCAAACCGTCCAGCGTTCCTGAGGAAATTGAGTATTGTTAGCTAATAACTTCTTTTGTTTATTTACGATAATTAGAAACGTGATGAATGAGATTCTTATGTTCTTCTTATTCATTTCCTTAATCAAGAAATAAAAAGAATATTCAACTGAATGGCTTAACATTGCGCTTTCTCTTGTTACCAGAACGAAAAAATAAAATAACTCATTCCCTCTAGTGGGAATAAAACCCACAACGGTTGTGAATTCTTCTGCTCTATCTTATTCTTATCTATGCTTTGACCTATGACTACTCACCAAATTAGTTTTAGTAATAGCTTTAAGTAGCTATTTCTTAGTCTCAGTCTACATTATAATGAAAAATGAGATAATAATATATTTTTTCACTCTACACACAATACGGGTAAAATGAAAAGATTTTTTGATGAAACATAATTGAAGTACCCCCCAGGACAGCACAATGACGTTTCAGTAGACAAGTGACTTACCTTATTCTAGAGTCTAGTGTCTAGACTTTATAGCTCTTGAATATTTAAATACTAGAGATCGTTAGCGACGCTTTAAATTTTGATATATATTCATATTGTCTTTATTATTTAATGAAGTGTTAATAATCTTGAAAGTACTACTTACTATAAATTATTTAATAGTTTTCGTTGTATAATTAAATACGATGATTGTAAGTAAGAACCTAATTCGAGATAACGTACTCTATCTTCGTTTTCGTTCGTTTCGTTCGATTCTTTCTTTTTTATCTATAATATTAAAAATTTTCAGGGTGACAAATATATTGAAATACAAACAGAAAGAAGAAGCTTCAATTTTATTAATGTTTGTCTGTCTGTTTATCGGTTTGTTTCTTGAACTATACTTCCCCTTAATAACCTAACTGCTAAATATGGGATACAGGGGGAAGTAAAAAAAATGACAAATATAAAGTAATATAAGCCACTCCCAACATAATCTGTACAGAAGTAAACATAAAATTGTCACTCAGGCACTGAGACGCTACCGGCGCACAGTAATGCCAGTTAATCCCGCCCCGGGACGGCGTGGGGACTAAGGACTGGCTTAAGCACCACGATGATGTATTTTTGTACAAAGCCTACTTGTTACGATCCTATTCTTTACACAATTTCGCGTTTTGTTGAGGAAATCTTTAGCTTCACACTGTATCCCATATAGCAGAAGGATAAGTGGAAAGAAGGAGAAGGGTACGTGGAAAGAACCTCGTGTTAGGACACTCCGTTCCATTAAAATTCCGTTACGTTCCAAACTTTCCACCAAATTCATGAGGCATTAGGTACTGTTGCGTGCCTGGTCATCAAGAGTGAAAACATAAAATATGAAATATTTCATTCCTCCTAGTGGAAATCGAACCCAAAACCAAAACCCAATCGTGATGCAGGGGTAGCAGGCAAGGGGTATATATATACGAGTATACATATATATACGAGTACGAGTATAAACTAGCGGCCCGCTCGCGGTTTCACCCGCGTGAACTATGTAATTATTAATTTCTGTCTCCATGACTACGTCCTAGTAACGTCTATGTAAAATTTGAGACTCCTAGCATTTGTAGTAACGAAGTTTCATACAAACTTTCGACCCCAAAAACAACCCCTTAGAAGTCGAATATTGCAAATTCCCGTCTTAGCAAGCACCTACGTCCTATAAGTAACTAAGTCCTATGCAAAATTTGAGATTCCTAGCACTTGTAGTTTCTGAGATTTCGTGATGAGTGAGTGACCTTTCGATTTTATATATATAGATAACTAGCGGACGCGCGCAGCTTCGCTTACGTATTTAGGGGTGAATTCTAGAAAACCATGAAACACATGTTCAATTAAATATTTTTAAGAGTCTAAATATCAAATTTTATAAAAATCGGTGGTGATTTAAGAATTTTTCCATACAAACTTTCAACCCTTTATTTGCACCCTTAGGGGCAGAATTCTAGAAAACGATGAAACACGTGTCCAATTAAATACTTTTAAAAATCTAAATTTCAAATTTTATAAAAATCGGTGCCGATTTATTTTTTTTTCCATACAAACTTTGAACCCCTATTTCACCCTTTAGAGTTAAAATTTTTCAAAATTCCTTTTTAATAGATGTCCAGGTTACGAAAGTAAACATTTGTCCAAATTTTACGTTTCTACGCACAGCGGTTACGGCTGTGCGTGCGTCTTACCTCAGTCAGTGAGGACAAGTCCTTTTATATACATATATAGATAATAATGTAATAATATACTCGTAATATCAAAATGATTATATTATTACAGTCCTATCCTATCAAGTTCCTGTAAAAGATCCAGACGAACTTCTAAGCTCGCAAGTTCCTCCGTAAGCTGCTATTGATAGTTGTAAACAATTTTAAAGTAATATTGCCCAAACGAGGTGAAGACTTGGCTTTTAGCGCAAGAGTACCCTGTGATTAATAGGACCACTAGTCCGACTTACTAACACCGTACTAGATATTCATTATTTTCTTATAAATATAAATCTTATATCTAAAATCTAAATCTTAAATTTAGTATTGTATATTATATGGATGACCATTTTTAGCTCTTAACAAACATTAAGTTCTGTCACTCATACCAAAAATTAAAATTGAGCGGAAATTGGAAAACGGAATATCTTAACACTACTCTTTCCCGTTCCCTCTGCTATATGTAGGATACACCTTGAAGCTATAATAAAGATTTATAGAGAATTTAATCAATTATAGAAATTCTTATACCTATAGCTCCAGTTATTGGAGATAAAGTAATGTTGAGATGTCAGTCTGACATTACTGACTAATGCTAATTCACTCCGAGTGTCAGTCGATCACACAACTAAAATAAAAATCATAAGTACAGATAATAACTTAAAACTAATACTAAAAATGGTGTGAATGAGGACAATACCAGAGCAACTTTAAGAAGTTAGTAGGTAACTTGTTTCATAAGAGAATTGTATTTTTTGTTATTATGTAACAGATACTTCTTTATCAGGATAAAATTTTAAATAATTTAGGATAACAGCTAATATTAAATTAGAAAATAGTTTTAATTTTTATATATTTGAATGACGCGACGCTCGTGGGTTGTATTTCCATTTGGGAAATGAATTATTTTCGTCTTCACTCTGGTAAGAATACAGAGCGCGGTGTTGAGTTCCGCCTCTGAACCCAACGTGTCTAAATACTACGAGTATAACCTGCAATGCTGAGGATAGCATATGAGGAACAAGCGATGGAACCGAACCGAAATAATGGGATTCAATAATATCAGTATCTATTGTTTTGCTTTGTTTAATTCCAGTTATGTTTAATTGTAAATATAATATGTATGTACATACATACACGACTTGCATACTAAATATAATATTAAATTGATGACCCAATTTCGAATTTTGATTCACCAAAATTTGTTGGGAAGATTCGAACACAATTGTAACTACTATTCGTAAAATATAATACCTTATTTTACGAATAATTGCTTCTAGTAATAATAATAAATTCGGGGCCGTCGTTGCAAACAGGCACAGTGTTTGACTGTCAACGTGACGGTCGTAAGTTCGATGCCCACTCGAGCTATTACATTATTTTCACTTCGTCATAATCTTAACAAGACAAAGCGCGGTGTTGGGTTACGCCACTCAACATGCAATGCTTTCAGCATTCGGCGGAAAATGGGGTATCGAGACTCTTAACACTAGATTCTCTCTGCCTAACCTGAATCTAAATAAAAATTTTTAGATAATCAGTTAAAATTTTACTTAAATAATAGTATATGCATCCGATTCTGGTTAGACAAAAGGCAACGTTAAGCTCGGGCTATGCCTCGACACCAAAGCCGAGAAATGAAAATCAAGCAGGAATCGAACCCAAGACCACGTCTAATGTCACACACTTGCACCCCTGCGCCACGAATGGCTTGTATTTTTTTACATTACTTAAACATGTAAAAATAACAAATTTCCTCCCGTTATGTGGTAAATCGGAGCATGAGGGAACCGCTACGGCTTTCAACCGCCAGTTAAATTCACGACGGGCTGAGCTCTACTAACCCCCTCATTATGGCCCTCCCAGAAATACTATATCACATCCGCGTTTATGTTATACCAAGAATTTTACGTCATTTTTTGTATGTATATATTTGGAGAGGAATTCGTTTTTCTTTCCTTTTTAAGTGTATATTATATACGTAAATATTAAAATCCTGTTTTTGACATATGAAGTGTCGTTGAACTCAGAGCAGTGCGAAGAAAAATTAAACTGTAAATTTTTTTTTATCGGTTTATATGTATAACATTTTATAAAAAAATAACATAGAAATTATAGCAGGAAAACATAAACGAAGTAAAGACAATAAAGTAAAACAATTATATCTAAATGAATGGGGAAAATTTTCTGAATCAGCATTCAATATATCTACTCAATATGCAATAATTAGGAATAATTTTGAAGAAGTCATGGCAGCGGCATACCATTTAATTGTAAGTGTGATGGTTATGGGTTCGATTGCCAGGCCAGAGATAAACTATTTTAATTTCCTCGCTCTGGTAACATGACAAAGCGTGGCGATGAGTTTCGCCACTAAACATACATTGTCTCGATAATTGGTTGGTGCATGGATAGCGGAGTGTCCTAACACTACATTGCCTGTGCCTATCCTATAAACTGGATACAGCGTTAAGCTACAGATAATACTAAGAATGACATTTTTGTTAATAATAATAAAACTCCCAGCAAAATAACATCGAGGCAACCTTCAGAAACAATCAAAGCGGAACAGTGATTAAAACTTGAAAAATATATAAATATTTATACAAAGATTAAATATTCAGAATGAAAATTACTTCGCGCGAATTTTTGATTTTGTTTTCATTAATTTTAATAACTTGATGATTAAAATGATTTATACTAAATTATTTGATATACAGAATGATGCTAGTGATAAGTCACCTTGCTTATTATAATTATCGTTTGAGAAAATTATGCTGTTTAAAAGATCCTCCATTGTTAAGCTAAATCATGTCAGTGTGTAAGTACCACGGTTGTGGGTTCGATTCCTACTCGAAGAAATGAAATATTTAATATTTCCATTGCCGCAATGCCTCGAGAACATCAGTTGAAAGTTGGGAATGGGTTGTCTCAATACTAGGTTCCCGGGTTCGCTCTGCCTACCCTACCTAAAGCAAAAACAACATTTATTAACCTCCAGTATTTTCCATTTTTTTGAGTCACTTTTTCTCCTGCATATAGCAGAGTAAACAGAAAACATAAGAACATAGAGCACAAAACACTTCATACGGCATTCTCTACATGTTAATTGGAGAAATTGCATGCCTCTCTGTCTACCAAAGCGGGAATATTCAAAAAAATACTTTTATAAACAGACTAGTTGCGTGACACCTTTTCATGTCGACTATTGAATAATTACAAAAAACCACAACTATTTCAACCTAACACACTAACTTTATATAATATTCACACTTTTCGAAAAAAAATCCCTAAAAAAACGGTCTACCTTCGGCGTCAAGCAGCTCGTTGAAGAAACAAAGCATGCCCCAATCAGATTTAAAAGCGCCAGCAGTCAATAAAGAGAAGGCAAATAACAATTCTTATTGTCATTCCGCGCGCTACCCACTTTGTCTAAGCGTTGGTTTACATGGACCGCTAAAGTATTATTGAAATTCTTTGAGATAAAACGTTTTATATAGTCTAAAGTATATTCTAAGTTGATATGGTCTTGCATTGAAGATGGTGGTTATAAATCCGTTGCCTTCTGGTTCATTCGTAGGTCGACCAAGTTACCTGTCCAAGGACTTATGGTTTTTTTTTGTTTCAAGCATTTTTCCGCATGTAGCAGGGTAGACAGACAATTTTGTGTTAATACAATTCGTCCACAGCGTAGAAATGAAAATATTACTTCTCTGAGTGGGAATCGAACTAAGAAGAATCGAGTTTACAGTTATACACAATGCCACTGCGCCACGAAGGCTTCTATCATTTAATTGTTTCACATTTTAAAAAAATAATAATTTTAGTTATAATTCATCGTTACTTTGCCTAATACATAGTTGTGAAGGATTTTGGTTTTGGTACTACATAACCTTGTGGTTTATAGATATCTATTACTTATATTTAATTGCATGTAGCAATTGAATTTGCAATTTCACGTCAACCGTTTTGTTTAGGTACTCAAACCACAGGTTGTTTAATGAGCATAGTTATCTATTAAGGAATCTTATCAATTATATAATAAAAACTATTCCATAACGTATTTATTGTTGTTTGTTATATCTCATTATATTAAATTATCTTATATGATTCCAAATTTAAAAGATTAAAAATAAATGTGGCGTTTAGTTTCATCACTTTGACACATTCATGGGAAAGTTCCAAACAGTGACTTAAGTGTGTGAGACAGAGCGTGAAGATGGTAAAAATAAATGAATATGTCATAATTTTACACTTTTAAAATAATTGTAAATATCTAAAAAAAGATATGGTAAGAAAATATAAATTTACAATATTTTAGTCTTCTTATAAAAGCTGACATGTAAACCCACGCTAAATTCTAAAAGTCATTTCTCAAAGAAAATTCAGAGTGTCGATTAAATTCATAAGTGATTGGGCCTTTAATTCAGAATTTACAGAGGAGAAAGTAGCGTTTCAGAATATAAAAGACATTTACTTTAAAATATCTAGTAACTTTTAAAACATAATTCTGCTATATTTTAATGTCAAAATAGAAATGTAAAAAAATAACTATAAAACATGCTTATATAATAAAACTCAATTTGTTTTCTCGTTACCTCAAAAGAGCTCCATCATTCAGATTAGACCAGCACCACCATGTGATACCAAATTATTGTATTGTCACCTAAGCTACCCACAACTGCTCTTCGACCAACTATACTATGAATAGTTGACTGAAGACATTAACTGTCATGTTTAATTACGTTATAATCATTGTTACTTATAAGTGGATCAAATTAAGTTTAGATTTAATTACATATGTAGTTACAACTTTACTCCACCTAATAAAAACGTGATGAAAACGGTTTCCTCTTTTCAGCCATGTCGCGGCAACGTGTCTCTTCTAGAAGAAGATATATGGAGGGAACAGCAATGCAGTGCACATGACGACACTCCCTACGGCGGAGAACTGTTCCACTGGAGAGCTCATAGAGATGATGATGAGCCCTGCGCTTTGACTTGCCGCGGCACACCGCAGCATTCTGGGCAAAGTCCTGAACCGGTATGTTATTTGTTTTTTTTTATACCTAAAAACAAATATTGTGGAAAACGAATAAAATATTAAATGCAGTGGAATTTGTACCCGGCACCTCTCGATGATTTTGAATGGTTTTAAATTTTACTCTGCCTAAAATTTTATACGTATTCCAAAAAATATTTAATTATCTTAAAAGTACTTATTAATAAATTATTTTAGCGTACTCTCTTATATGTGTGATGTGTATGAAGATAAAGAAGAATTATTACTTCAAATTTCTTTAGTAGAGTTATTTATCTCAGTCCAATATACCAGCGGATAGATACATGTAGAATTTCATAACAAAATTCACATTCTTCTGGCGTTTCAGCGCTTTAGTTAGACTACGCGACGCGACGTGATCCGATAGCTCGGTATTGAAATTATAAAATTTAGAATAACTTGGATAACTTGTATAGACTTGTATTGAATATTGAATCTCGTCTATATTTCTATACGTATATATAAAGTATAAGAGTTTATTTAGTAGATTGCGCAAAACTCAGGAACTACTTGACCAATTCGATTTAATCCACTGTAGATACCTGCATTCAGGGTTTGCGTCTTTATCCCTTTTACAAGCATTATTGTAAGCAGGATAAGAAGCAGCAGCTTTCACGTAAACTTACGTAAACATATTTTATACGGGACCCCCACTAGTAATATTATATTTTACATATTATATTATTGTTTAAAATTAGTTTAAAATAACACATTTCTTTACCTAGACCGCTTCCTTAGACGACGAGGACCGAGTGGTAGTAGCCGTGTTAGCAGCAAGAGTATCAGATGGTACGCGATGCAGACTAGGGAGCTTGGATATGTGTATAGATGGCAGATGTCAGGTAATTCATTTTTTTATTTTATAAATTAATAACTATAAATCAATCAACGAAACTAGTATCTTAATAAAACGCTAAGTCGTGAACTTGCTATCATACACTGTAACAGTTTGAAAGATTATACAATTGACTGAATGAAGAAAAGAGAATGGTTAAAAAAACCTTTGTCATTTTCAAAAATTAAAAGTGCTAAATAATTAAAGTTACTTAGGACAGCCTCTTAACTAAACTAAATAATAATACATTCTTCAAGAATCTCCCAATTTTGACACATTGCAAATTAAGAAACTCAACGCTATATTTAATTCATTCTTTGGAATAGGAATTGAACCCAGAACCGTCACCTTAATAGTCAGACGCTGTCACACGACGTATTCTATATTTTTAACAGTCACCCAACCAAAAAGCCCGAGCAGCCGCCAGAAATATCTGTATCCTAACAATATAATCAATACTACGCTAGCCCAATAACGATATGAAAGTTACAGGTAAGTTACCGTATCGAGCCTTATCCGTTCCACTAATCCTTTCTAACACGCGTGTACTGGGTCATGTAGAGGAGTAAGAAGGTATTCCGAAGAATGGCTCTGTATCGTCCTTCAGGAAACTAGGCTTAACCTAGTTAGAAATTGGAGATTTTGTAGGTGGTCTTGTAAGAAATATTTGTGATATTATATGTATAGGATTATAGATTCTTTCGATTTTACTCTGGGGCTACTACTTTTGCACTCTGTATTTCGTATAAAGGTAAGATCAAGAGGATCCTAGTATTAAGTACTCCATTCTGTGTACACGGAACTGAACGCCGCTTTCTAGACAAATCTCTGGTGAACTAGAGCGAATTTTTACCAACCTAAAATGACAACATAACATAAAAACATACAACCATACTTGAAATTCGATAAAATATTCACGTCTCAATATAAAAAAAGTTATGCGAAACGCTAAGGAGCCATGTTTATTTGGCCATATCTCAGAAAACATGGGCTGTAAGGAGACGGTTCTGCCGAGGGTACACCGCGTCGAGAATTTTTTAACGAAAATAGGGAAAAATAGGGAAAAACTCGACCTTCCTGTTAATAGGAGTGTAAATAAAAGTCGATTGTTTGCTGTATATTTGGGGTGTTTTTTTCGAAAATAAATTAAGATGTACTTATGTATGTGTAGGTTGATGTAATTGGTGTGTAGCGATGGTTCTCCAAATGGGTATTAGTAGTAGTTTGAACTTTGTTGAGAATGAATGAATGATGATGACTGAATTTGATGTTAACTCAGGCTGGGTATCATGGGTTCGTTTTCTACTAGGGGAAAGACATTGTCTCAAAAAGTGAGCGGTGTTTGGGAAACGGGAATTGACTTAGAGCCTAGTCTCTCTCTGCCTGTCCTACTATATACAGGATATAGCGTAAAGCTAAGAAAACTATAGTAAATGAATGTACAATATTATATTTATATTCTCCATTTAAAGAAATAAAAACAGTTATATAAAAAAAGTAATAAGTAAAAGTTAATTTTAGTATATATTTCATTTATAAATTTTCAATATAAAGCAATTATTTTACAGTTAGTCCAAAAATTATTTTCCTCTGGTCTATGCGAATCGCTCCCATGAGTGAACCCTTTGATAATTGTAGTTAAATAGTTATTTGTAACAAAAGACCGAACTAAATGGTTACTTACAATACAAAACGTTTTATTCCAGTAATGACTATTCTGGGTCCAATATTATTTAGTTATATATAAGCCTGCGTAAAAGAATTTCGACGCAGCTTGAAATGAACAATGGACAGAACGTTTAGACATTTTTCAAGAGGCGCAGGTTCGAATTCCACTACGGGCAAATTTTAAAAGTTTTTTAGAGAAATAAATCTACCTTGTATATTTTTATACAAGTAATTTGAAAATTATGTATTTCAATATATTAAATAAAAATATTTTTATCTATACTTAATATAATAAAGCGGAAGAGTTTGTTTGTTTGTTTGTTTGAACGCTAAGATCTCTGGATCTACTGGTCCGATTT
>JAKRZM010000999.1:933325-981672 GCA_036379175.1 Heliconius cydno galanthus
TCTATATGAGTATTTTATCACAATTAAATTAGCGGTTTGGCCCTGATTGCGGAAAAGACAGACAGACAGACAGACAGACAGACAGACAGACAGAGTTACTTTCGAATTTATAATATAGGTATGGATTGTAGAGCCCGTCGCAGTCGCGGCGCAGTGATGGCGTTAACGCGACTGGTTATGGGTTCGATCCACCCTCGAAGAAATTAAATTATTAATATTTTCATTTCTTCGCTCTGGTGTAAAACAAAGCGAGTCGTTGAGTTCCGCCACGGAAGACCAACACTTAGAATGTGACATAACGAGTCATTTCTATTTGACCACGTGGGTCAAGTCACAGGTAAAATCCAGTATTTTATGAAGCTCCAAATCAATCAAAAATCTATAATTTTGATGTTTTCCACTCAGTAAATGTTTTAAAAATTTTCTATAATATACTGAGCATTACAAATGAATATAAAAGTAACATTCTGAGAAAAAAATAACAAAGATATTACTTCGTCATTTCCTTAAAGAAAATTTACATGACCATTTATTATGCTTAAGTGTCCATATAATTTACTTTTGGATATACAAATCAAAAGTGGGTCAGATAGGAGGGTCTCAATACTTCCCTAAATCAACTTAAGTTAAACTATTCCATGTAAGGGATTTTTTTAATGAACAAACAGACGTAATTTATTAAAAATATAAATATTAAATTTATAAAAATTCATACTCTGGTACAAAGACGAAGCACGACGTTTAGTTAAAACGCAAAGTTCTACGTGTGAGAAACGGAGTGTCCAAACACTAAGTTCCCTATAATATGCACGATAGAGCTTGAGGCTAAAAAATCAAGAAATGCATACATATTTTTATTTTTAACGTAAGTAAAGTAACACACTATAACTAGTATCTACATCAGAAAAACCCCAAACAAACGATTTACAATACAAATAAAACAAAACGGAATAAATATTGGAATCCCCAATGGAATCCAAATTTTAGTGTTGTCAAACAAAATAAGCGGCAAAGTAGATCCTTAAATTAGAATATGTAGTGGATTCGAATCAAGGCTGTCTCAGTTTACTATTGACGAGGGTACGTTTATGCCTTTTAGCTTTAGTTTTGAGAATTGACAGTATTTATTGATGTTTTTGGTCAATTATTGGTAAAATAAAGCTGTGGATTTTATATTTGTTAAATAGTTATTTATTGGATATTTTATACAGAAAAGTATAAAGAATATAAATATAACAGTAAAGTTTTAATTAAAGCCGTAGCGCAGTGATACTGGGACTCACTATAAGCGTTACGGTTGTGGATTCTATTTCCATTTCAATTTTATACAAAATCCCTTTTTTGTAACAAAAACGAACCTACACTCACCTCATCATCATTATTCTAGCCAAGTACTGCGCCACTACGTATTCAAAAGGCGGCAATTATCTATTCCGCTTGTAGCGACACAAATATTTCGCCGGTAATGTACAAGTTTTCACATTTTATGACTTTTCGTTTCTCTCGCGAGCTTTTGTTGAGCTGTTTTTTTCTGGTATGCTTTTTGACTATTAATGAGGTGTCGCTGAGAGGTTTTGTAAGCGATTTATTTTTCTAGGAAACTTTTTCTAGGTATATATTAATATTCGCTGGATTCAAAGGGCGCAGGACCGGACGGAGTGGCGAGCATTGGGGGAGGCCTATGTCCAGCAGTGGACCTTAAAAGGCTGATGGATGGATATATTAATATGCTGTGCTTGCAATTGCTTTAGATAACATTTTTAAAAATATATTTGAGTGAAATAGTATAGTTTTCCTCGTTCTTTTTTAATCAAATATGGCGTTAAGTTCCGTGGTTCTCCTAGGAGTTAAATGGCGCAATTCAATGCCACGCTTTATCTATTAGAGCGAGGTAATTAAAATAGATGTGATCGTCCCCTAAATGTGGATTGTATCCACAACCAATGAGAATCCGACGCTGTTCCTAAATCCGAAAAATCCAAATTATTTGATTATCTCCAACGGAGTTTCTTAACTATACCTTCTGACTACGTTACTAAGTGGGGAAGCGCCTGAAGCTGCTTTTTTATCTTGACGAATTAAAAAAAAACAAAAATCGTTTAAATTTTAGTCTACGAACGTTAACTAGTCGTTAGAAATTAGTTTATTTTATCTATTTTTATTTTTTATTATATTTGTTATAAAAGAAAATTTTAATCAAAGTTTTCATCAGTTTTTAATTTATGGAAAAAGAAAACTATATAAGCATTTTAAAATTTATTAAACTAATTTGTCAATACTGATTAAAAAGTACATTTTTCAATAAAACTTCCAAATCAGAGTATATTTCTCAAGAATATTATGAAAAAAACGAAATAGAAAATTTGCAAAATCACTGAATGCCTTAATTGAATTTCTTTGACCACCGGCTTTGAAACCATTTTATTCATCCAAGCAAATAATACCAAAAGAAAAAAATCTATACTGTTTAGTTGTGTACGTAATAATCTTATACATACTTGTATAATTGAGGCCGTTAACTTAGTGAAACAGCTTCTCACTGTAATTGCGATGGTTGTGGGGTCGATCCCCATATTTTATATGATTATTATTTAAAATATTTAAGTTATTTTCATTTATGCGCTCTGGCAGAAAAACCACGGTGTTCAGTGTTCTTAAAAAAAAAATTGTGCATATTTATATAGATTCCTAAACATATACTCTAACCAAAATATTATTTTCCCTATCTAAGAGCGGCAACTAAACACGCAATTTTTCCGAATTGGGCGGAAAGTTGAAAATCAAATGTCTTAAAATTAGGTTACTTCTGCTTAAACAGGAAAAAAGTAATTGGATGAGAAGCGGCGTTGAGTTCCGCCATCCACATATCTTTACCTAATCGAAAGTCAAAGAAATATAATAATTAACTGAATAATTCATAGTCATACATTTCACAAAATATGCATAATATCACCATGCTCCAGATAACATTTACCTTAACCATTATACGTGAGAAACTAGCACGTAATTAGCAAATTGAACACATCATCGTCTTAATCCCGCTGTATACAGGGTGCTTATTACATTGAATATGCATGATACGAGTACAAGCATTCCTGACTTACACCCTTGTTGTGCAGTCTAACAATATCTACTTGTATATTGGTAGTTACAGTTTTACTCGTAAATACAAAAAACTAATTTAAATAAATACATTTATTTCAAATACCCAAGTAATTTAAATAACTAAACTTATTTATAAATAAATTAAGTTATCAGGTAATTGAAATAACTAAACTTATTTCAATTACCTGATAACTTAATTTATTATAGAGGTATGTCCAAAAATGTGTAGATACTAATAATACTAAAACTGCTTAATCGATTTCGATGAAAATTAAAATATTTTCTTATTTGGAATGTACCACATAGGGGCGAAAAAGGATTTTGTAGATTTGAACTGTAAATTTATTACAATCGTTGTTCGTTGCTCTACAACTTCTAACACCACATTGCGTCCAACTTGAACCTTTTTGAAAGATGTGTAGGCGAAGACATAGCGAAAAATTATGATCAATGGAGAATCTCCAAGTAAGAATCGAATCCACTACCATAGTGTTTACGGTCACACGGTGTGCACATCGTGAACAAGCAATACTACTAAGCATGACTATTTCTTATCATCAATTTTATACCATAAATAATACACCCCTATCCTAAAAAACCCTAAGTGAATTAAAATATTAATCATCTATAATTAATTAACGCCGATAGCAGATTGTTGCTGATACCATCATTTGTTTGTACACAAAGAGGACCACTCTGATTCAGTTCAGGGTATACAAATGAAGGCTTTTATGAAATATTTGGTAGCGAAAGTGAATCGAGACTTTATTTGTTATATTAGCTAGTAATTTTTTTTAAGTGAAAAATAATGAATAAAGATAAAGAAAATTAAAAAAAAGGAATATTAAGGCACTATTTCCCCACTTTCTGTAAAATTTTTGTGACATGGTGTGTTAAGCAGCAGAACTCTATGGTATGTTTTGTCTAAAGGATATGTATTTAAACAATATTCCCCCAGAAAAAGAATCGAACCCACAACGGTCGTGCTTACAGTCAGACGCTGTCAACCCGACGAGAGCCTAAAATAATTAATTATTACATAAAGCATAATATAATATAATATAATATAATAAAGTAACCTCCATTACCTGTAAATTGGACCCGTTTAATATCCTCTTGAATAATTTAGTGCGATACATTTTAGTAGACGCAAGGTATAATGGTGGAAGCTTGTACGATTTTACACACCTTGTATCAGATCGGAGTGCTTTGTGTGGGATTTGATAATAATAAACTAAGTTCTACGACGTGCCTTCTATCTTCTGCTTCGTAAGACATTGTATAGATAATATAGATATAAGTATTATAGTTATTTATAGCTTTCTTTAGTTGTTTGTTTAGTTCTATAAAACTAGATACTGCGGCTTCGCCACTTCAGTTCTCCATTTTCCGCAGAATTCTAAAAACGTTGCTTCAGTCGCCCCCAGAGCGAGGAAGTATTATTTTTTTTCTTCTCCAAGTGGGAATTGAATCCACGCCCGTCGCGTTTAGTCACAGGTTTGTGCCTTAATACTCTCTGTTTCAATTCCCCACTCTGGTCAATAAAGCACTGCGTTGAGCTCTGTTGAACATTCGATATCTTAAAAATTAGGCAGAATGTATAGAATGGAGTGTAAGCACTATGTTAGATCTCTCGCTTTCTCAGCGTGAACCACCTCCTCGCCTTTTAAAAAAAATATTAAATCTCATCACACTTCCGCCAATAATTAAATTACAAATACAAAATAAACACACAAAATGAACACAAACAAACAAACTCCATAATTTCAAAACAAAACAGTAGGTAATTCAAGTAAAGTTTTCCTCGGAGCATCAGCATGTTCTGCGAAGGCGGCAATTATAATCGAATTTGGCACTGTCGCAACAGTCACTATGCAAATTGCTTTAAGACTTTTAGAGTTTATTTAACACTAACTTTTACATACGATTTTGCTTCTGTAGTCAAAGAAAATAACTAGAAATAGTGTATGTCAAAATTCTCCTCCTAGATCTTCTAGATAACCCCAACCACAAGTGCAGTATGTTACATTCAATAAATTAAGTTGATATAATATGAGTTATTGTTTTCTATTCTTTATATAAATTAACGAAAATATTTTTTTACTTTAATAATTGTTCCTGCAATTAATATGTTTAAGCTACAAACAAAGAAACTTTAATATTAGCATAAATTAAATTTATTTTTTAATAATTAAGTTTTATATAAAACTATCTTATATTACGATGATTTATATACATTATCTCGGTTCAATTTTCGTGTGCGTTTATTATGATAAAATGCGGCTTTTAACCCCGCAACATAATAGCATAATGCAATTCCTCCAGAAGAGTCCTCCTGGTAGAAGAGTGCTCATGGGAACGGGATGTCTTTACACTAAGTTCCCAGGTCCCCTGTGCCTATTCTGCTTTATGTGATACAGTGCAAAGCTAAAAAACGCTAAATATAATAATCTAAAAAATAAACAAATAAAGTAAAATGTTACCCATTTCTGTCATCATTTAGACAAGGTAACAGACGCTATCCAACTTATGAAATATCGCACGAGACATACGTCCCACAGGACTATTCAGTCGCGCGGTACATTTGTAAACATTACATTTGTAGTCCTACATCTGGGCAGATTAGCAGCTAACAAATCTGTAAAAGATGTATCTATGTATTATTACATACAATTATTTTACAAGTAACTTTATCCATACCTATATTATAAATTCGAAAGTAACTCTGTCTGTCTGTCTGTCTGTCTGTCTGTCTGTCTGTCTGTCTGTCTGTCTTTTACGCAATCAGGGCCAAACCGCTAATTTAATTGTGATAAAATTCTCATATAGAGATACTTGAGGGTCTCGGGATGAACATAGGATACTTTTTTTTCCTCTGTTTGTAATATTTTCGATATATACCCATATATTAAAATACTTATTAATTTGACATGCTATTTATTCCGCCAGGTTAATAACAACTGTCGCGTTGCTAAGCAACGATTTGCAAAGTTTGTTGTTAAAAAACGTCACTCTAAATGAGCTTGCTTAACGCATCTCTCTATTGAAAACTGAAAATAATTTCATAAATATATTTAATAAATATTCGTATAGTTCAAGCGGGCGTAGCCGCTTTCGGGTCCACTAGTTTATTTATATATTTTTTAAAATTAGTGTTTGAAGAAAGGAAATTTTAACAATGTTGTATCCCACATACAGTGGGTAAAAAAAGTATTTGCACACCTAATTTTTTTGAAGTTACACCTAGAAAAACACAGAAAGATTTCAGTTAATTATTGTATGTAATAGCTTAATCTATATATATTTAGAATTGATTATTAAAAAATCTTAGAAAACAGAAATAAAAAAATTAGATGGTAAAAACACCTTTTTTAAAGTCAAATAAGTATTTGCACACCAACCATTCCCTAGATACAATGTTATTCCTGCGACATTTTGTCACTTTAGGTAAAATGTGAACATGTGAACATCGGGAAATGTATTCTAATAACGAGACATTTGTTTAGTGTTCAGAAAAAATCTTGAAGCCAACATGCCGAAAGAATTTGAACTGTCGTTATCGACGCGTGAAGAAATTATTTTACTCCGTAATGAAGGTTGAAGTTATCGCCAAATCGGGTCAAATTTAAAGTTAAATTACTCGACTGTGTAGTAAATTATAAAAAGCTGAGAAGAAATGGGAAGTGTTGAAAATAAGGAAAGGTCCGTTCTTCCGAAGAAGCTCAGTACAAGAGAAAGGCGACAAATTTTAAAATCGGTACAAAATACACCATTTACAAGCGCTCAAAGTTTAGCAAATGATATCGCGTCAAGTTCAGGTAAGGTTGCCTGTGCCCAAACTGTAAGAAACGTACTGGGTAATGGTGGTCTTCGTAGCAGAACAGCGAGGAAAAATTATTTCATAAGTGAGGCCAATATAGCAAAAAGACTAACTTTCGCGAAAGAATACTTAAATACCCCTTTAGAATTTTGGTACAATTTTATTTTTTTCTGACGAAAGCAAATTTTGTCTTTTTGGAACGGATAGACAAACATTTGTGTGGCGCAAGCCAAATCCTGAACTTCAGGCGAAACATGTGCATAGTACAGTCAAACACGGCGGTGGTCTTGTGATGGTTTGAGGCTGCATGACAGCAAATGGTGTGGGAAACTTGGCTTTTATCGAAGGAATAATGAAAGCAGTAGATTACGGTGAAGTGTTGCGCGATATTTTATCTTGCAGCGCATCGAAATTAGGCGTAAGTGAGACATACTACTTTCAGTAGGACAATGATCCTAAGCATACAGCTATGAAAATCTAAGGAATGGGTGATGTACAATGTCCGTAGAATGCTGAAAACTCCGCCATAAACGCCAGACATCCACCCAATTGAAAATTCATGGCATCTGCTGGATTAAAATTTGAGGAAAATGAAATTTTTAAATAAAAATGATTTGAAGGATGCTTTGGTAGAGAAATGGGCTCAAATCTCGATTTAAACAACGTCCAAATTATTGGAATCGATGCCAGGGAGATTGCAAGCCATCATTGATGCTAATGGAATGCACACAAAATATTAAGTGTCTTTTCTTTCATTTATTATTGATTTTTTTTACAAAATACGTACAAGCCGGTTGGTGTGCAAATACTTATTTGACTTTAAAATATGTGTTTATACCGTCTCATTATCTAATTTCTATTTTCTGAGAAATTTTATTAACCAATTCGAAATATGTATAGATAAAGCTATTAAATACAATAATTAACTAAAAGCATTCTGTTTTTTTGTAGATGTAACATCAAAAAATTAGGGTGTGCAAATACTTTTTTTACCCACTGTACGTGTATAGGGAGTCTTTAATGTTAAGATACTTCATGCCCACATACTGCTCAGATTTTGAGACATATGCATTTTAATAACTTAGCTATTTCCATTTCACCATGGGAGTAAAGTCGTGACCTAAAACTAGTATAATATGTATTGTATATGCCATATTTTTAGCTATACTCGTGCATAGTATCCACAAAAATAAGCGATCGATATTCAATCGTAAGTCAACGAGCCTTAAAGTGGCCAATTCATGTACGTTTTCGTCTCTTTTGAAATTTTTGCTCTCATACTTGCTCTCATGGTTTGCTTAAACGCCATGAAATGAATGGATAGAAATTGCCTTTTCATGCAACTCCTGAAGAAAAATGAAACCTTTTGTGAACCAAAAAAGCTGATATTAGTTATTTGGTGTTTCATACCTGAAGAGATTACTCGCTGAACTTAAGTGTAAAGCTTTTCAGGTGACAAATAGCATACTTTGCGCCTGTAAGTGCTTTAAGCTCTGCTTCATTTTGAATAAAATAAAAAGTGTTTCTGTAGAGAAACAGTGAGTGAGTAGTCGTGAGACACTTGGAATTATTAAATTGCCTGAGAAATTCATTGTATAAGTTGACTTGAGTCAGTAAACAAATTTTAATTCAATTTTCATTTCATGTGGTGTCCTAGATTCTGTAAATAAGCCTTTACGGTTTTATATTCGTATATTCTGAATCAATAAAAGTGGAAGTAGAATAAGCCTATTGATGTACTTCACTGCTCTTTTACGTCGCCATTGTAATAAGAGCCTCTTTTTAAGCTACTCTCGATCTCTTTTATTTTTAAGTTTGGTCACTTAGTTTGTTAAACTTACACAAAAATTATACCAACAAGTAATATAATAAAAAGCTATACGGGATAGTGGAATTTGTATCAAATAACCCACATTTCATTCAACCGTTAAACATAAAGGAACCCTCCAAAAAAGTGCCATTGTGTCATAATAAATGTTACCTGTTCCATACTTCCACGTGTACATACATACATACATGAAAAAGGTACCTCAGGAACAAACGAAATATTACAAAACTCAACATTCCAGTCCGCATACTTTTAATTTTAGAAACGGGAGCAAACATAGTACCTAGACAAAGGCAACTCGGTATTACTGCGGGGTGTGGCGCGAGTCATAGGAAGTCGTATAAGCGATTTGGAAAATATTTATTTTTATATACGTATACTTCAAACAGAGTTTCAATTTGTACCTAAAAATAGGATGGAGAAAGTTATATAACATTATTTATAAGCTAAATAATATTAATTCAAGATAAACTTGGGTTGTGGCTTTGTCTACGAAAACCAAAATTCAAATATTATTTTTAGAGGACAAGTACTAGAGAATTAACTAACACAAATAAATCCGTTATATAGAAATTATACTGGAAAGATGACTTAGTATATTAAAATATTTTCACTTTTTAAAACATCTAAGTATTTTTTATATCCTTTGCGCCACGCACCGCTGTCGCTCATCGCTTAATCTTATAACTTAAGCCACGTCCGAGCCTTATTATTTCGCAGCCTCATTCTGATGATGTCAGGTCGCATCCGGCATTGTGTCACGAGGTTTCAATCCACATTTTTTTGTTGCATAAAGGACTGTTTGGCTGAAGAGACTTTTAGAAATTGTTCTTGCGCGAGTAGTGATTTTTGATGTTTCGCTTTTGCCTCGCATGGTTTCGGGTAAATTGTCCAAAAATTGTTGACTTTAAGCGAAAATTGCTTTTTTTGTTTTATTTATAGATTTAATTTTGTTCTTGTGTTTAAGGATCCAGTAATATATCATTTTGCTTAACTACAACTTTCTACTTATATAAATGGTTTGTAAAAATGTATCAAAATCAAATATTAATATCCTTTGAAGAAAAGCTAAGCTGTGTGTGCTAGTCAGAAAAAACCTACTGTTAAGACACCCGCCGTGCTTTTGCGTCCACAGCAGAACAAACAAATGAATTTTAAATAGTGGGAATCGAACCCACAACCTGTCAGGATCACACGCTTGTACCACTGCACCACCACTGACCTCAAATATAATTAATGTAATTACATAAACAATGAATCCATTTATATTGTAACAAGCATTTATCGTGTGAAGCTTCTGTAAGATGGCTTCATTAATTATCACTTTCAAGATTACCCTTCCTTATACAGAAATACGAGTACATATTATTTACATATGAAATATGAACATTTATAAACGCTGGTGGCAGTTGTTACGTGCCCGTAAATCACAACACTATATACTGAGTTATGGAACTGAACACCGCTCTTAGTCCTCTCGAATGGGATTCGAACCCACATCGCATTCGCAAATTCTATCAGCTCTCCACTCGGCAACCATAGCCTCAAATATTATTATTTAGACATCAGCCATCATTCGATCAACCGATTCCAATCCTCAATCCTCAAACAAAGTCAAATTAGTATTCGTTAGGAGCGAACAGGATTATGTAAATGCTACCAAAGTTTCCACTTAAATAATATATGAAATTATGCAAAACACAGACCTCGTCGGTACCGGTGGCGTGGCGAGTGAAAAGTTTCATGACTTCTTGGACATTTCCGGAAGTTGGTGATGCGAATACGTGACATTCTGTTAATTTTGTTGTAAAATCTAAGTGGCTATCGGTACAAGTTTTTATTGGGCACATCCTGTGAAATGTAAGGCCGGGTTGTGATAAAACTTTTACGTTTTCTATATTAACTTTAAGGGAGAAGTTTTTATAAGAGTAAGGTTTTGTGTTTTTTTATTTATATTATAGTGTCGAATGTGCTTGCAAGTGGGGAAAAAGCTATACCTAGTTAATAATGTTCAATAGATATTTTCTTTTACTTCAGTTATGGGTAAAGAAGAAGATTTTTGGGTTATTATTGTAAACGTGACGGTCCTAGGTCCGATTCCTACTAGGGGACAGTATAATTTATATTTTGTTGCTTTGATAACAAGACAAAGTGAGGTGTTGAGTTCTGTCCAAATAGAATGTTGCGAGGAAATTGGGCAGAAATTAGGTTCACTAATTTCCCCAAACGAGTGTCTTACACCAGGTTCCTTCTGCCTACCGCACGATACAACGTGACACTATTTAGTTTAAGAACGGCACTAAGTGTTTATCCTCATGAGTAGAATTTGACACTTCACCTGCGGGACAGTCCACCAGCTACCTCTTAGAATGTGTCTGCGTCATATATCATTTTTAGGGAGGTTCACGGTCCGTTCTCGGTCCAATTTCATATAGTTGTAAGAGAAATATTCTAATATACATGATAGAACCGGAACTTGACCGGAAAGAGAGTATGAATGCTCATTGTTTCTCATATCAGAATGTTTAACAGACCGAGATCGGATCGAAAACGTACCGTAGACCTCTTTCCATATTGTAAACTCTTTCTTAAATATTTCCATTTGACCATGGAGACGAAGCTGCAGCAAGTTTATATATAAAAGACCTTAGTACAATATGTGTAGACCCTGTCCCCAAGTAACGTTAGTTATATGTACATTCCAACAGTACTTTTATATCCTCATCAGAAACAATCTCATACCTTTTGGCTTTGCGTAACTGTCATCTGTAATTAAACAGTGTTACTGTGAATGATTGCATAAAATAAAACTTATATATTCCATCTCACTCTCGCTTACCACAATTTTTTATGCTAGAAAAAGACAGCGCATCCACTTAAATATGATAATCGGAAAATTCGGCACGAATGTGTGGAACCGAGTGTCGACTCGATTTCGTAATGTTGAATAAATGATGAGACGCACCATTGTTGTATATGTTTGTGTCAGTATGGCTTATAACTTGAAGGAAGTAAATAATTTTGGTAGTGAAGAATTATTCAGGCCAGTAGTGGCGCAGGGGCACGAGCGTGTAAATGCGTCAGGTTGTGGATTCGATTCTCAATGAACTATTTAATATTTTTCTTGGCTCTGTCTTAACACTATGTTCCCTCTGTAAAAAAAAAACATATAGTTGAAGGTACAACGTGTGACTGTAAACGCGACGGTTTTGGGTTCGATTCCCACTCAGGGAAATGAATCCATGAATAATAATAAATTAGCTACACAACACGTAATGTCTCGAAGGGTTTTAACACTAGGTTCCCTCTTCCTACCCTGCTATATCGGGACAGAGCGTAGCGGACAGTGGTTTGGTAATTTGCTCTGCACTTGTAAATAATTGGCTTCTGCGTTAAACAGTTTTGTGTGAATATATGAGGATGTATACTCGTATATATTATTCAATTACTTATTTATTGGCGCCGATGTGGCACACTACTGGCACACTGGGGCGTAGCACCTGCTCTGGTAGATAAAATACGGAGGAGGATTGAGTTTTTAAAACAGATATTTTATATTATTAAAACAAATACATAACATAAACAGATATAATAGATTTTTATTCATCTTAAAGCTTGTTTTCCTTTTTGTAATTGGAGAACAGAATATAAACCACTTTATTAAAAAAAAATATATGAGGATCATGTGGCCTTAAAAAAATGCTTCGCCATATTGCTTACATTGATTGCATTTATATACAAATCAGTTATAAATAATTTTCTAACTAATATAACTATAATGTATTTATAGCAGCATAATATGTAACTTATAAGTTTATAAACACTTGAATTTCTACCAAAAGTCTTCAACGCGATGCATAAACGCCTGTATCTATTAAAGTCCTTAACTTAGAAACTCCAAGGGACTCTCATTCGTGAAAACAACAGCTATTATTGTTGTTCTAGTCGTTGCGTTGCTGTTGCATAACTAGACGGACAGATCTCGAGACAGACAATATATATTTATCTATTACTTGATATACTTATTAATTGATTTACTGAGACCATCCTTTTATATTTGTTAGGCAGTGAGGTAGACATATATAACTATTACTTGTAAGTTCGAATATCACTCTCGCAATAAATATATAAAATTATCTTCGTTTCTTCGCTTCATTATGACAATATATAGAATTAGGTTCCACCGCACAAATTGTGTTAAGCAATGGAACTAACATATAAAAATATTCAACAGAAAATGGAAAATATGTTAAGCTAAAAAAAATATATAAAACTCATTATTCATCATTAAAAGTAACTTTAAATGATCAACAGAGAGTGGGCTGTGACCTACGAGTGGGTTCAACACGTCGGGTGGACGAGTGCGGCGTTTGCGGAGGCGACGGGTCGTCGTGCTCCCGACCGAGGTACCACTGGCTGTCCACACCTGGGTCGCTATGCTCCGCTACTTGTGGTGGGGGTGAGTATTTAGTGCTGGTTTTTTCCGTTTCAAAAAGCATTTTTCCGTTACAGCAATGTAAGCAGAAAGAACTTAGTGCTAAGACACTCTGTTCTCAGCTTTCCACCCTATTTTTTTTACTTTCGTGGCGAAATTTAACGCTGTGCGTAAATTGCGTTACGGGTTTCTCGATTTACTCGAAAATACCTCGAAATGCCCATTGCTATGTAATGAACATATTATATATTCAATTTCCCATGGGGATAGAATCTGTGCCCCTGCGCCACGGCTGGCCTCTGAGTCTTCTATTACCACTTTTACCCACCTTTTGGATAATACTTATTATACAAAAGGTGGGTATTACAGAACAAAAACATATTACATATTGTACGTTTCACTTTAAAGGTCGCACTCAACTTTATTTCATACAAAAACGTGATATTTTTTAAGTGCAAAACAGCGAAACTACGAACATGTGCAATGTATGTATGTTACAAACAACAATATATTGTCATGTTGCAGTCGCGTTGTCTATTTAAAAATAGCTTCCTTTATTGTAAAAACTCTGTTTTTGTTTTTATTTAAATATAAAACTTTTTCTCTCTCTCTCTCGCATATTCATAACTGGGTAGGCAAAGGGAACATACTATTAAATGAATATATATACTGTCAAAATCATTGCAAAAGAGGTACGCAGAGGCCTTAGCATTTAGCGCTCTGTTTTGTCTGGCTACATCGCTAAAGATACAGCGTAAAACAAAAAAAATCTTTTTACCTTTACCCTAACCCAAAGGTAAGTAAACAAAACCTTTCCAAACCAACTAACTATCAATAAACTATTCATTCGCTATTATAAATAAACTTCACGTACAAATTAGTACGGTTGACTGAACACCTAATAGATGTCTTATCAGATAGTCTATTGTAACTCAGATTATCTCCGGTATAGAGTAAACGGTAATCTGGAACGTTCAGACCAATTACGCACTGGGACGTGATGGAAATGCTGAAATGATAGCTCCTGATCTGTGTATATTATAGATGTATTTTTAGTTTTTGTTGATAGTGGGCGTAGGGTAATCGTAGTGGGCGCGATGGTTGATGGTGCAATTTCTAATTTGGGGATTTTTTTTTATTATTATATTGTTAGCGTACGAGTGCGAAAGTGCACTCGTACGCTAACAATATATTTTTATTTAGATTATATTATTTATTTATTTATTTATTGATTATTTTATTTATTTATTTTTATTTAGATTTAGAAAAAAAAAGACAATAAAAGCAGTGGAATTGTGTCAAACGGACACAGTTGCTTGTAGGCGGAAGCCCTCATTGTAAGGTATCTAGTGTGTAGTGTTGTTATTGAGTGATACATGTCACTTATTGTAATTACGTGGAACCTCTATCCGAGTACGTTAAAAACATATAGACGGTATGTATTTTTATCGTATTTGAAAAACGTTAACCACTTCCGTTTTCTAACAATATATTATAGATTAAAAAGTACAAAGAATTATAATTTCCAGAGTTAAGAAAGCTATTTGCACACCCATCAATATCCGGTTCCACCGACCACTACTTCACCTAACCGACCACAATAGAACCACTCTACTAACAAATGATATATTAATAATAAATTAATCATCATCATTTCATATAATACCTCTGAATTTCCAGCACGAGTTGTATTGTTCTCTTGATCGAATTTATCCCGAGGCTAACAATATACATTAAATGTTTTGTAATAAACATTCAATTATAATTTATTATATTGCGAGTCGGACTCAGGCACTGATGGTTCTGTGCCAATTTCGGGATTGCAGAGCAACGGGACGCGGGTACAAATTATAAAATTTGGCTAACTAAGGTTTATATTTTCACTTCGTACCAGATTTCATGCAAATTGTAGGAAAAATGATGCATAAATGCTTAGCTTTTGCTTGCGTTGATGAAATGAAAATAATGAAGCTTGATTTTATTATATGCACTAAAAGATCTACACCTGAATGTTTTATGTCAATTTCAGCTCGATACTTCGACGCGATCTCGAGATAAATGGTCCTGCTAGACGATCACGTTGTATGCCGCACTTTTAAACACTCCGTTCCCCACTTTCTGTCCAACTCTCAAGACTCTTCAATATTCCCATTTAATTATGCGGGCGAAGAAACAGGTAAATGCTAGTTCTATGTAAAGAAACAAGCAAGAATAAATATTTCCGTTCCTCCAGAAGCCACTTTAAAAGCCTTAGCCCCAATTTCTGAATTCCCGTTAAGAACGAACTCACTTCAATCAAGATCACAATAAACAGTGTAATTAACAAGAGTAGTGAGCGGCTGTATTTGTTAATTAAAACAATATTTCACTTTTAATTGCCGACAAGTAGCGCCGCTGCGCTGTCGCGTCACGCCGATACGATACTTTGGGACAAAAATTGTGTGTTTTATTTAAGTTTATTTAATACTTTGCTGCGAGTTTGAATCAGAATTATCTATTTAGTACCTAAGAAGATTGAATAAACTTTCCTTTTTTTAGTGTTGTGTATGTTGAGTGGCGGAACTCAACGCCGCGCTTTACCACGCGCATTACCAGAGCGAGGAAAGGAAATGATTAAATATTTCATTTCTACAATTCAGACAATTGTGTGAAATAAATATGATATATTATAAGGAAAAGAAAAATTTGGTGATATTATATTCATTCATAGTATTAGTATGATTATTCTGTCATATTCTTCAGTTAACCGCTATGGAGCGGTTCATAATAATTTTATATTAATTTTAAAATTCCTATTAAATAATTAATACAAAACAGCCAAAAAACGAATCCATTCAATAAAATCATATAACAACCATATCAATCAATCAGAGAGAAATCCACAAGAAACGGAAAGCATATTTCCCATTAAGAAACAAATAACTCATTCCAATCTCCATCAGTAATAGTACATAATGTACCTACTATAGGCTGTGGCCGTTAATTGTACTGCTAGTAATTTATACCGGATCCACCATTAGTCGGCCGTCTGATAAATCAGAGCTCTTTTGTCTCCAAAAAGCAACAGTTCTTAGTGTCAGGGTGTAGACTTGCGACAGGCCTTTAATGATTTGATGAATTAATGATGTATTTATTATCAGTTTTTGTATGATATGGAGAAGACGTTTTATTTCTCAATTTGCGCACACTTTTTAAGATATTAAGTGTTGAGTGATGGTAATTTAAATGTTATTTTTCCCCCAAGCGGAGATCGAACTCTTTGTATTTAGATGGTGTGTCACTGCGCCACGACTGGCCTCAAAAATTCAATACAGTCTGTATAAATATAAAAAATCTAAGACTTAAGACATAATTGTCGCGAGTCCACCTTAAGTCGTAAATTCGCGATTCTAATTAAGAAAGCCGTGAAAGATGAAGACGGCGATAGGAATTAGTAGGCGGCGTCGCGCGTCGCGTCGTTTGATGTAATTTGTATGACGGCCGATAGATTGTGCTGATAGTTGATCAAAAGGTTACATTATTGTAAGGAATTGGGGGAAAATCTCAAATTGTAGACAGCAGTTATTTTTTTTCTTGGTTTGAATAAATATTTGGTTTTGCTTTTTATTTATTTATTATTGTTTGAATAGTATTTATTAGTCGTAGGGTGTATACGTAATTTTTGTGGGCGATTTTTTTTAAGCATTTTTGGCCTATATAAATAGGGCTTCGTGTTATCGCAACAATTTCTTTTCGCCTATAAAACTATCTTTTGTACATGTTAAATCGATAAAAAAAATAATAATTCTAATTGTGTTCTGAATTTTATGCTAATTTTATCTAATTAGACTAAACTTTAGAGTCTAACACAAAAAATATCTATCTAAACATAGAATAAAACAGAATCGCTTCCGGCCAGTTTACGTTTAGATATTTTGAACTAAGCAACGAAAAATGCGGTTTTCACTAATATAATGTATAATAGGAAGACATTAGATAGTTTGTAGATTTAATTTAATAGTAATTCTTGATACGCAAAACCACACAATTCTTAGGTACATACATCAAGATAATAGTTACAAACGTCACAAGAAATAACGTTGTAGACCAAAAATGACGAAGCAAAAATTGTAATTATATACTACGTACAAACCGCACATATCCTAATTATGATAAATGTACAAAGTATTCGTAGCAAAATACGTTAATCTAACAAAAAATATGAGATATCAGCAATGATTAGGGCAAAATCAACCCGCCAGTCCGTTATCCGCCCCATTTATCATTGTCCTGCCACAATTAACAATTGAAATGTCTGAAAATGGAAGCTACCTGAGTGTTTGGAGGCATTGTTTTATATATTGTTGGTGTGTTTATTTTGTATATTTCAGGGAAAAGGGTTCTAAAATTCGTGATTATAATGTATACTCTTATAATAATTATATTAATTAAAAGTAAAAATTGTCTGACGTCATACATTAATAGATCTTAATTTTAGGAATTTAGTTGTTTTTGTCAATTTTACGCGTTTTCTTACAAGCAGCAGGTTAGACAGAAGTTTTCGTTTAAGCGGGTTTGATGGTTGTTGAGTAGCACAATTCAATGCAACGTTTTGACGACTTAAGAATGTACTTAGAAAAGATTCTCGGAATACCTAAGGGAAGGAGGAAGAAGGAAGGAAGACTTAGGGTCCCCATATTACTTTTTACAGTCCACGCAAACAAAGCTGCAGGCGATGACTAGTGCTAACTAAAATCTCGTAAGCTTAAAGACAACATGGTGGAGAGAGGCCATGTAGGGTTATTTGCGGTTTGTCTGCGGTCCTATAATACGCATGTTTCGACTCGATCTCGTAATACCAAAGTAGCCTCTGAATTTTCTATGTTACACTTGAACTAATATATTTATTGTACAAAGTTATGAAATATTTTGATAAATTCATGAATTAGATCGTCGTGGTTTAGTCGCGTAACGTCTGAGTGTAAACGCGATTATAGGTTCGTTTATCAATAAAAAAATAAATATTCTCATTTCTTGGTTCTGATAACAATATTCACACTGTACGACTTTGCAATTTTTGAGACTTACTGAATAACTTTGAATTTACTGAAGAAATGAAAATAAATATAATCATTTCCCAAGTGGAAATCGAACTGACAGCCACCCGTTTACAGTCAAACATTTTGTGGCTATAAACAAATCTGTACACAATAAAACATCACCTTTACAGTAAAGTTAGCTTCACGCTTTATCCCGCATCTAGCAGGGTAGGCTCTGCCTTCCTACCAAGTGTTAAGGCATCCCATACACTTTCCGCCGTATTTTTGGAAATTTAGCGTATTGAATGGTGAAACACAACGCCGGGCTTTTCTTTTTGTCAGAGCGGAGAAATGAAAATCGAGGGGATCGAACCCACGACCATCGCGTTACAGTCGCAATATTGTGCCTCTGCGCCACAACGTCCACTAAGTATAGTGTACACAATATTTCACGTCAAACCAATTTAACTATATAATATGGTATAACTGCCTCTATGCGGTAAGTAAAAGTAACTAAAAAGTTTTACAAGAAAAATACATTTCCAAATGGAATTTTTCCTGGCTCGTCGACCGCAGTTTTTTTGATTTCAGCTCTACGACCTTTACGATACTTTTTTACTGTTAGCTTTTTAGTCCTGAACTAAATGTTACATAGTTCGGTGTATTTAAAGTATTTTAAAGAGTACGCTCGAGAGTCAACTGGTTTTACTTTAAATAAAAAATATTGGTATATATTTTTTTAGCTGAGGCCGTCGTAGCGCAGTGGCACAAGAGTGTGACTGTAATGTGACAGTTGTGACGGTTGTCACTTTGCTGAGGGAAGTCTGGGAACCTAGTGTTACGGCACTCCGTTTCCCATAGAGACACTTTCGTTCTCTTTATTTATAATTCTTGAGGCATTGCGTTGAGTGGCTGAACTCAACACCCCGTTTAATCTCATTACCAGAACGACTAAACGAAAATATTAAATTCAAATTCAAAATTATGTATGAGTATATATTAAAAAGCTATAAAATCGTTTAAGTTTTAGTTTTTAATGGAAAAGTAATGGTTAAGTTAAAATAATCGTGTTACTGTTACATAATAACCTGGAACCAAAACACCACGCTTTGCCAACCAGAGCGGAGAAAATGTAAATAAATTCATTCTTTCGAGTGGAATCGAACCCGCAACCATCCGACACTATTCCACTAGAGCCAAGATGGTCTTTTAAGTAATTTAATAATACAAAACGCCTTAAACCTATACAAGTATAGCGCTTTATTCAAAGACGTAGTAGATGCGTGAACAATAAAAAGTTCATTACTTTTTAGTCCAAGTCTAATTTAGTTCCAAAATAAAATTAGAGGGTAAAACGAGGTGATCTTTATTTATTTATGTATTCAAAAGAAGTTGCGCCCCTACTCCGTTAATTGCTCATTACCATGAAGTCAATGTCACAATACCTACTGGAATCGTCATTGCCTGGATTGACTGGATTTTTTTTTATATTTTCTATCAAGCCTAGGAAGCTAAAGTAGTAGTAAAGTAGGAAGCCGTATGTATATACGATCCTACTCGGCGGATTGAAGCATTTCTTCGCTCTGGCTTATTAGTTTGCTTGAGAAGTTGAGGAACGGAGTGCCTTATCACTAGTAATGTATCATTTCCTCGCTCTGCTATGTTGTCAAAACTTGAAAATGAGGAACAGAGTGTCCTAACACTAGGTTATCTCTGTCTACCCTGCTTTATGCGGGATACAACAAGAATCCTTTATAGTAAAAAAAAAACACTGAAATAGTGTTTTTTCCTTCTAGAAAAACCAGCTACATCCGCGTACTAATTTTGATTTCTTCCTAATGGCTATTTAAATACTGCGGATTTTACACAATTCTTTTCATTATCAGAACGGCGCCATTCCGCGAGTAGCTTTCTTCCGAGTTTTAAACAGTCCATGCTTTTATTGTGAGGACTGCCCTAATTTGTTTAGGTTTTTTTAAATAACATTTTTGTATGCATTTTACGTAGTTTTTGTTTCTACATTTTTTTTTCAGGCATGTCTACCGCATGTAGCAAGGTAGGAGGAGGGAACCTAATATTAAGGCACTCCGTTTCCCACTTTACGTCGAATTTTTCAACCTTTGTGCCGTGCTTTACCTTGTTACCTGCAAAAAGAAATGAAAATATTAATAAGTTTTTATTTACTAATATTCATTTTCCCGAATAGGGATCGAACTCACAACCTGTCGCGTTTACAGTCACAATTTTTTTACTTTTTCTAATAATATTTCTCTAAACTCATTTTAAAATAACTCTTAGAAATATTAAAAATAAATAACTTCAAGTTAACTCTCATTTTGTCTTCTAGGCTACAAAATGTCCTTAGCTGTGTGTCGAGACCGCCTCACCGGCCTCGACGCGCCGGAGGAGCTCTGCGACGGCTCTAACAAGCCAGCGTCTGCTGTGGTGCAGTGTAACACGCATCCGTGTCCGTTTAAGTAAGTAATTTGAATATTAAAAAAATCAAATCAGGGCATCAGGTAGTTAGAGAGAACCTAGTGTTAAGAACTCCGTTCCCCACTTTAAATATTTGAGTAAGCTTAAAATAGTGCCATGTTGAGTATGGGCACGACGATTGTCTGTTCGGACGATTTCTAATCGGAGGAATGATTTTTTTTCATATCTCCGCTCTGGTAAGGAGACGACGAGACGTAAGAACGTCGCGACGTAGAATCAACAACAATGTCTTGATAATTGCGTGGAATATGAAAATAAAATGTGTTAAAAATGTATTTTTAACACATTTTATTTTCATATTCCATTGACTTTTATTTACGTACACTTCGTGTAGAGTTAAAGATAATATCAATACAGGTAGTAGTGTTAAATGAATTTGTTTAAACCGAAGAACCAATCAAAAAATTGAATATAAACGACGAATATTTGAATATGACGAGTCCGTCAAAATCAGATAAAATTTTTACTAACCAAAATTTAAAATATTATTTTTACACAATATTTATTTCCAAATACTATTGTAACACAAGTTACAACACCGTACACAAGTAAAACCTCAAAAAAATAAAAAACTGCAAACAAAATAAAAAGTAAATACATTTCGCAATCCTTGTGTGCATTTTAAATATTTTTTTTCGCTTCATATATAACAATTTTGTACAGTTTTAGAACATCGAAGATTTAAGTTGAAAAATAGTATTGTATATTTTAGACAGGCGCGCTTTATTCGCCTATCCGTTTATTTGTCTGTAGAACGAGGTTAACGATGTGTCACAGTGTCAGACATTTTAAAAATTCAAATCTTTTTTGCCGCTAAAAATTTTCTGTTTAAAGCAAAAAAATGTTATTTACTAAAGTATAAAATGTATTTTTTTTTTATTTTTGACTGCTAAAAATATATCTTCACAAAAATTAACTACTAATTGTAAATTGAAATATTAGTAGTTAATTTTTGACAGATTATCATAAATATTTTTATTTTACATAATTATGTTGGTACCCCTGCATTGTCAGAGGACGAATTTGTGCATTTACGTATGCTTTTGACAAACTTGTTCGTAATATTATATTTAATAGAAAAAGAATAATTAAAAAAGCAAAATATAATTCGTAAGTATTTACATTTAACTTATTAATAAATGAGTGTTAAGTGTTGATAATAACGTAACCATTTTGAGAAAATAAACATAAAAAGTTATTGGATATTCGACTTCGTATGTATAATATAAATATATGCCAAAAACGGCCCAAGAGTGTGACTGTAAAAATGCGAGAAAACAATATGAAATATTTACCTAAAAAATATTGTTTACCACAAAATGAAATACCCACTTCAGAAAATGAAATATTTAATATTTACATTTCATGTCTATTTCTGAAAACAAAGCAAGGCGCGGCGTTCAGTTCCACCACTACTACGCCGTATTGCCTCCAGAATTCGGCGGAAAATGGATAGCGGATTTGTCTTAATTTCAACGGAGTTTCTTAACACTAGGTTTCCAGTTTCCATGTGCATATCTTCCTGTGTACGGGATACATGTAACATGAAGCTAAAATGTACATATTAATAGCAGGAACTTCATTCGTTTAGATAAACTAGCGAAATCTACTGTTGTAAGAGGTTTAGCTGAAAGGCTTTCCTACGTAAATACTTGGAGAAGATACTTTAAAACAACTTTATACTTGTTCACTGCTTATTCAACCAATAAAATATAGTGTAACTAGTGTAGCTCACTGAGCTGTAAGTAATGTTGTACGTGTAGTCTTCACACGCAACTTACAGACTTTAAGTGGAATATCTCATTTTTATTGTTTTTAGTGCTCCCCTACACTAATTAACCTACCTTTTTTTGTACCATTTTTCCCCCCTTAGATGGTACGTAGGCGAATGGTCAACATGCAGCGTGACCTGCGGCGGCGGAGTGCGCACGCGCCGAGTGCTGTGCGCGCGGTCTGCTAATATAACACGCACTGATACTTACGATCCTGGTATGTTATAGATTTGTGTATGTATGTATGTTCTTGTGTTTGTATTACTCAGAAATTAGTCTAGTAATCGTAGCGCAGCGGTATAGCGTCTGATTGTAACGCGTCAGTTGTGCGCGTCGTCAGATAGTTTATACAAGAGACGTGACGTTCTTAGAAAACATATAAAAATTGGAAAGTAAATTCGAACGCATGCCGGGAAGCCGTCAAAAAGCTCTGATCACTAAGATATACCTCCATATCAAGCTACCTGATACTTCTCATCAGCTCGTCCAAGAATTTGTTCCTAAATGTGTAATAATACTAAAAATAGTTAAATATATTTTATCAACAAATTTTAAATTTGTTATTTGTTTTCAGAAACAAGCTCAGAGCCCGGCTGTATATCACCAGCTCCGAGATCAACGCAGGCGTGCAATGAACATAACTGTCCGACTTGGATTGCGGGGCCTTGGTCTGGGGTGAGTTTAGTATAGTTTACAAATTGAAATTTCTTTCATGGAAAGTAAAGTAAATTATATTTTATTTAGTAGATAACGAGAAACTAGCGACGTATCACTACGTTCTCCACTTTCTGCAAATTTTATATTGAAAAGCGTTGATTTGTTAACGACATCACTCTGGATCTTACGTCTTCAAAATAAATAGAAAAACAAATGAAATATAAGCTTTCGGGATACCATAGTTTATTTCTTATTCAAATATTAGCTTCGCACTGTATCCAGCATATAATAGGGTAGGCAGCGTGCGCGTACATGTTCTCTTATTATTTATCATGATTCATTTGTTGAATTCTTTCTATCCGACCATTAAAAAAAAAGAAATATTACAATTACATTGCGGAACTTAACGCTAAAGCAAACATTGAAAAATCCAAATACAAATCCAAACTATATTTTCGACTGCAACAAAATGTTTGAAACACAACGTCAATCCCGTGTCACAGTGACGCACTGACGAATGTTCCAGATTGACACTTTAGCAATCGCATATGGTGGAGGTTTATATTACTCAACGATTTTTTAGTTTTTCGTCCCTTTTTTGAAATGATTTTAGGGGAAGTATAGCTACAAAAATAATGATTTAGTATTTTTCTCGTTATATAATGGTCATTATTCAAAACTACGCCGTCATGGCGCAGTGGCACAGCGTGTTACTGTAAGCGCGACAGGCTGTGGAATCGATTCACACTCGGGAGAATGAATTATTTTAATTTCCTCGCTCTGGTAACGACTCAAAGTGCGGTGCTAAGTTCTGCCACGGAACGCGCAATGTCCCCAGTATTTAGCGGAAAGTGTGGAACAGAAGTGTCTTACTGGGACTTTGTGGGAACGGGGTGTCTTAACAATAGGTTCCCAAATTCCCTCTGCCTAATCTGCTATGTTCGGGAAAAGGGTGAAGCTAAAAAATCTATAAAATTATGTAACAATCGTTTTATATTATAAGAAGAATCAACGTACAAATATTTTTTTCTTTTCTTTATGCATCGCCACTTCAGCTATCCGGCATAAAACACTTTGATTTTTTAATAAATTTCCGATGCTTGACTCTAAAACGGAAGCTCCTCGTAAAAATTCTATTTTTCACATTATTTTCGAACGTGTTGTTACAACGTTAGTGAATTTTAAATTGAAAATTCATATCCAGCATTAAAAATTGTTCAGTATTTGTCTTCTTATACAGGTTGTTTGCTTGAAATGCAAATTTTTAATTAAAATTTATATTGTTTTCATAGAAAACTGAGCTTTATCGTTGCGTTGTAGAAGTATCTATTATAAGCTAATGTTGTCGGGTTGACTCCTACCAAGGTAAATTAAGTTATTTTTTCTTTTCTCTGATCTAATCACATAAAGTATGACGTTAATCCTTCTCTGCTAACCTTGCCAATAAGCTGCCAATAACAAAATTCTATATTTCTATATTTCTAATTACTATTGAACCTACTTACTACTTCTGATGTATCAATTATAGCAAATAACCACTCAACTACCAAACTAATTTATATTTTAACTTATTTTTCCTAAAAATTAAGGCTAAAATAGCGTTCATTTTAACAGCGCACAATACTTGTCAGTGTCGTAGCAACATCGTAGCACATTTTACGTAGAGGGTTATATTGAAATTTTATCTTTTCTACTTAGCAATGCTTATAGTACGGCGAGGAAGTATTGGCTTTATGTCGATAGTAAACGACAATGTAACGGTTGATGGAAGATTTTTAAAGTGTTATTTGAATAAAATATTAGGTTAAGGAAATACAAAAGAATTTATAGGTAATAATATATGTCATAACATTTTCAATATAACATACGATTTTTATTGTCATTGGTATGCAACAGTTTCTGTTTTTTTTTCTAAGATTGATATATTAGTACTTTGCTTTTTTGCAATTAATTAAAAATCGTTCAGATTATTATAGAGAATTACTTCAGCCTTCTTTTATATTTCTGAGTAACATTCTGTACGAAAATTTTTCAGATTTTTATATATTAGTGTATATAAAAAAATAAAAACATTATACTTAATAAATTAATTTTTAACAAAAACAAAAACCGACTTCTAACAACGAACTAAAAAGTGAAAAATAATTATATAAAGATTTTATAATTTTGAAGTCGGTGCCAAGTAAAACAAACAGGCTTAGTAATTAGATATTGTAGTAAAGGTGTTGTAGCATTAGTTTGACACCGACTTCAAAATTATAAAATCTTTATATAATTATTTTTCACTTTTTAGTTCGTTGTTAGAAGTCGGTTTTTGTTTTTGTTAAAAATTAATTTATTTTACGATTTTTAGTGATGGGTAGATCTTAAAATGATGCTTCTTGAACGAGTGGTGATGGTGGTGGTAGTGGTTGTCAACGAGTGGTTGTGATTGTTCTATGTAAAACTTCATTTAATTAGCTATTATTTTTGTGCAAAGTTACATTTTGGTATATTGACAAGAACAAACATAAAAAGTATTCGGGTGAATTCGGAATCTCCCTTTTTTGAAGTTGGTTGAAAATGAGAACATCCTCTTTTTTGAGATTGGTTGAAAAGAAATGCAACGATCAGGAATCTCACTTCTGACATCAATTTAAAAAGTTTTTGCTTGTAACTATTACAGTATAATTAATTTTTGACCAAAAAAAACAAACTTTCTCAATTTTCTCCGGATTCCATAATCGAAACCTAACCAAACTTTCACCAAATTATCCTTGAAGTGTATCCTTTCAAATAAAAAAAGAATCATCAAAATCGGTTGGCGCGACATTGAGTTATTCGGCTATTAGTCGCGCACATGCATAATGCAAATTTAAGACTTATGTGATTTTCTCATGGATACCATTGTCAGACATGGACCAAAAAAAAATGGGACCATTCGGGAAGCTATACCTTTCAAATAAAAAAAAAATTATCAAAATCGGTCCACCCAGTTAAAAGTTATGAGGTAACAAACATAAAAAAAAAAAAAAAAAAAAAAAAAAAAAAAAAAAATAAAAAAAAAAAAAAAAAAAAAAAAAAAAAAAAAAAAAAAAAAAAAAAAAAAAAAAAAATACAGTCGAATTGATAACCTCCTTTTCTTACAGAAGTCGGTTAAAAAGAAAAATCTATGTTCGCCACATTCGAACCGTTTTAAAAAATTTACAGATCTTCAAGAATATAAAGATAATTTACGAACATAGTTTTATAAATTTGAATCCAAAACCACCGTCCCTCTAACCAAACAATACCACAGCGGTATTCTCAATTTCATTTGTACAAATGATGTTCGCGAGTCGTAGTCAAATGCACACTGTAGCCCGATGTTTTTATTGCGGCCATAAATTTTTACGCGATGATGTACACTGAACTGTACAGGAACTAATCTACAGTGCCGACGGAGGTTTTAGCTGTTATTGTGTTAATGTTATGTGAAATTATAAATATAAAAAAAATATATCTGTCTTTGTGTATCCTGCTTATAGTATGGTAGGCAGAGAGAACTGTTAGGACTCTCCGTTCTCTATACAAAATACAAATCTTTCATTTAATTTGATGTATCCCATTTATACATCAACACAAAGCTTGTAGCAAACCATAAAGCAATCTCACGTTCTTAGACAATTTACATGTTCGAGCTGAAACATTTCAAAGTACAATATAAACTTCGACGTTGTCCAAAACAGTTACGTAGGTATAGCGATTTACCTTATAATCTCAGTTGGACAAACTTACATACATGCTATTGTTGGTGGTGATTTTAATTAATATCTTGTATTAATGTAACTTCAAATGAATAAAAAAGAATAAGTTTTTTGTAATTCAGTAGTAAAAATGCTTAGAGGAGGCCTTTGCCAACAGGCACACTGAGCTCAGAAATATAATATGACCATATTACTGACAAACTTAATATAAAGCTCAAGATAACAGGCTGAATGTAATGTAATGTAGTAAAAATGCTGTATCAATTTTAATAAATTTGGAACCTTTTTTTTAATATCAGTCCGAGTTTAAAAAATAAAAAATGTATTCATAAAATTCCATTTTCTTATGAAGGGATAATGCATATTTTCGTTTCGTTGCTTGTTGTGTTAATTTGCTTGCGTTGCAAGTAGTGGCGGATATAATATGTCTAGATCCTGCCCAGGCCTAACAGTTAAACAAAACAACAAAAAAAATTTTATTTTTAATTTGTTCAGTAACTCCGAAGACGTGCTTGTACAAACATACAAATATTTAATATTTATTTATTCGTGTCCCATTTTTACATTTAATTCACAGACACAAGTAACTGTTTTTTAATAGTAAATATAAAAATAAAACAAATTAAATAACCCCATGAAATCCTAACCAAAATATATGAATTGAATGCGAAACTAAATTAAAATGTATAAAATAAAGAGGAGCGAACTAAGAAATGGAATAATCACAAACTCGCTATAAAACTCAATTTCGACGCTTAAAACATTTCTGGGACGCGGAGCACCCACGCCTTCAAACTTCTGGCTAATTCCTTGAGATCTTCAAACTTATACTACATTCAGTTATTGTATTGAGTGTAAACGTTTATGTTTTGTGTGTTATTATTAATTTTAGTTATTAAATTTAATAATTTTCAAGTTATAGTACAGTGTCTGACTGTAAGCGTAAGTAGTGGGTTTAATTCCCACTCTTAACACACAGCTGTCAGTCTCGTAGCGGCCTCGTAGCACATTTTACGTAGAGGATTATATTGAAATATTGAGGCCGTCGTGGCGCAGCAGCACAAGGGTGTGACTGTAACGTGACGGCTGTGAGCACGATCCCCACTCGAGGAAGTTAAATATTTATTTACATTTATATTTCCATTTCTTCGCTCTGGTGTCGAGACAAAGCGCGGTATTGGGTTCTGCCACTCAACACGTAATGCCTCTAGAATTCGGCAGAAAGTGGGGAACGGAGTGTGTTACCAATAGGTTCCCTCTGCCTACCCTGCTGTGTGCGAGATACAGCGTGAAGCTGATTTTTTTTTAATATAAAAAAAGGATAGAAATATCGATCTGTAGGTACATGAAATATACAAAAAAAATAGATCGGTTAACATATCCATTATAGAGACTAAGAAAACCACTCAGCAGAATTCTTGAATTATAATAAAATAATTCTTACTAAATTATAGCAAACGAAGTTAACTTACTTACTTAGAAAATAAAAGAAATTATACTATTAATAAAATTTTCACAATAAAATTATATTAACCAATTTACCCAACACTCAGTTCTGCCAAAAGATACAATTTTGAAGTACCCTCAGAACAGCATTAACAAGCTTCTCAGAAATGTTTATTTCAATGTTTTAACGACTTTTCACTACTTGCCGTTCATTTTGCAAGTTTTGTTTGAACTACTTAAATGTACTCGCGCCTAATTAAAATACTTGTGCCACTTTAAATAGATAGTTACGTGTTTTATTGAACCTCGTTCTGGTAATTAATATTTTTCTTTTACAATTATTTTCAAATTTGTTAGACCGACAAAATCTTTGTTTTCTTTAGTTGAGTTATTATTATACTGGTTATTATAATTAATGGTTGAGGGCACCAGCGCCACCATCACCATATTTAATATTTTCATTTTTGCGCTCTGGTAAGTAGGTAAAGCGTGGCGTTGAGTTCCGCCACTCAACACGAAATGCTTCCGGAATTTGGTGGAAAGTAGGGAACGGAGAGTTTTGACACTCCTATATTCCTTCTGCAGTAAAGACACGTGATATGTGTGAGATACAACGTGAAGCTAAAAAAACTATATCAAAGCCCAAAACTTTACAAGTCTAGATGATATTTAAACTTATTTCCAATACAAATATTAATTAAAACTTACTAACATTCACCGATATCAAAGACCAGAGTACTTTTGCTACCTCCGCATAGCAGGCAGGGCGGGCAATTAGTCTAAACTTAGCAGTAAACTGACAACGAAGTCACCGGCCAACCTATTAAGTGCTTAGTTCCTCAACTTGTTATAGAATCAACAGAACAGCAAGACCCTGCAAACTCTGGAGACTGGAGACTCACGATGAATTTAAGTTAGTTCTCTTTAATTACATACTAACAAATACTAACTGCGAGTATGAGGTTTTTGGACGTGCCTGATTGGAAATGATAGTTTTGAATTCGTATACTAAAAGGAAATTGTATTATATTGGATTTTTTTGTTTTGCACTTAGTATAGTGGTCACAGGGAATCTAGTGTTAAAACACTCCGTTCCCAATTTTAGAGATATTGTGTGTTGTAAATGACAGAACTGAACGCCACACATTGTCATTAAAAACATCATCACGGCAAGGACAGTTCACAGTCTTACACTGAATTGTTACATTTAGGTAGAGTCGCACGCTGTTTCGTTGCGGCTATTTAAAAAAAAGTCTCCTTAAATTTTGTCTATACTCTACTCCCTTTATAGTCTGGTAAAACTGTTTTAGTAGTAGGAATATTTAGTCACTTCCAATAATTTGAAAATATTTTTTTCGTTTGAATAGTTTCTAAATTTGCAGTCAAATGCTGTCGCACTGCGCCACGATGGTCTCAAGAGTAATTAAATTTATTTTTAAAATGTATTCGCTAAGAGAATTTACATGTCCGTTACATTTTATATGGCAATAAGAAATCTTTTATTTAAATAAAACTTACACAATTTACAATTTAAAATTTTACTTTTAAAAAACTTGACATGTGTCTCTATTTCTAAAAAGTAAAAGAACTGAAAACTTTATTCTTTGTTCAGTAGCTCTGATATTGAAAAGAACTGAAATAAAGTTGTTCGAATGTCTGGAACTAATTTGAAATTTTATTAGATTTTTACCATAAAGTTGTTGGAGGATTGTCTTTAAAATTTAGTGTTCATCTTGTTATATCAAAAATAATTAAAAACGACCCATCTTGGTAGAGACAGTGAGTTTGTCTAAACTGAGATAGTACTAAGTTCAAATACATTGGATCTTATAGTCTCATGGGACGGTCACAAATAGTAGTTAAATAATAAAAAATCGCCTAAAAGGAAGTAAGTTTTTGTTATTATGTAATGGAGACTGACGTTCTATTTTTAATTATATCATTTGAGTAAAATTTCATACTGCCTATAGACTCTATGTGTATATGGTAATAAAATTATTTAAAATCGAACGCCGATTACATTGCGCCAAGTATCGAACACAACCTTCGCGTTTACAGTCTAAACATCTATTTAATTTGTGCCTTATTTTTTTTATCTAATATAAGCCATTTCTTACAGTGTTCAGTATCATGCGGCGAAGGTGTCCAAGTACGAGGAGTGGAGTGTACACCTGCTGGTGGTGGATGCGACCCTGGTATCAGGCCTGAGATTTCGCGGCCATGTTCCACGGGCATCAGCTGTCCTGCTTATAGGGAAGCTAGTGAACCTGATGTAAGTTTAAAGGTTCTTACTTATTTTATATTCATGTTGTTATAGTAGGGTAGGCAGTGAACATAGTGTTAAGACATTTTGTTTTTTACTTTGTGACACTTTAGATGTTGAATGGTGGAACTCAACGTCGCGTTTTATCCTACAACAGAAGTAGTGAAATAAAGATGATGATGATCAAAAAATTATACGAGTATGTATAGGAACCGTACGGGTAGTTCTCCATTATTTGGTTCTTGCGTAGCGTGCAGTGTTTGATTCCACCACAAAAAGTGTTTCTAGAAGGAAAATAAAAAAAATAGAGCATCTTCAGAGAGAGAGTAGAGCTCTCTACATACATATATTACCATAATAATGCTGTTTATGATTAAAGATAAAAGAATTGATGTTAGTAACCTTCCCCGTGAAGTGCCGGGCCAGAATAGCACTTCCCCATTTCTTCCCGTGGGTGTCGTAAAAGGCGACTAAGGGACAAATTAAGAGGGATGGGCAGCAGCGTCTCCTCTATTACACAAAAAAAAAAAAAAAACTGCGCTCGCCAACACGCCTGCCCAGCGCGGCGAGTATGGGCATTTTCATCCCATGAGTGCCTCTAGTAAAAACAGGCCCCCAGTTCTCGGCAGACCCGCTAGGCCCAACTACGGTATCGGTTTTGGTATCGGTGGGTCAGGGGGTGCTAAGAATCCCCGGGTTACGGCAGGCTACCTAAAACGATTATATCTGGCAACGTATAATGGACGCTCGATGAGACTGGACGAACACCTTGCTGAACTAGAAGTAGAGTTAAGTCACATTAAGTGGCATATTCTAGGCTTATCTGAAGTCCGAAGAAAGGGGGAGGACGCGATAACCCTGGAGTCAGGCCACATGCTCTACTTCCGCGAAGGTGAGCAAGCCTCCCAAGGAGGAGTCGGTTTTTTGGTCCACAAATCTCTCATAAGCAATGTTGTAGAAATCAGTAGTGTGTCGAACAGGGTTGCATACCTTGTCCTTAAATTATCTAACAGATACGCCCTGAAAATTGTACAGGTATACGCGCCGACTTCGACATACTCTGACGATGAGGTTGAAGCAATGTACGAAGACATCGCTAAAGCCCTCAACAACACCTCGAAGGCTCATTACAACGTTGTTATGGGAGATTTCAATGCTAAAATGGGAGTACAAAGAAGTGGTGAATCACATATTGGACCCTTCGGTTTGGGCGATAGGAACCAAAGGGGGCAATTGCTGGCAAACTTCCTCGAGTCCCAGGAGCTCTTTTTAATGAACTCGTTCTTTAAAAAGAAGCCCCAAAGGAGGTGGACCTGGCGAAGTCCCGATTGTGTAACAAAAAACGAGATAGACTTTATGATCGCGAATAAACGGCACATATTTAGTGATGTCTCAGTGATCAATAGGTTTAATACCGGAAGCGATCACCGACTCGTACGAGGCACACTAAATATCGATCTAAAAGCTGAAAGAACGCTAATGATAAAGTCTTCTCTCCGACCATCGGCGTTTCAAGTTTCAACGCACTGGAAACCACTAGCAACATTAACCAAAGAACCTATGATCTGGCCAAAACGCTGCACAATGTCTCAGCCAAATATTTTCCCCCAAAGCGACGAGTCAACGCCACGAAACTCTCAGCTGAGACACTCGAGCTTATGAGAAAACGAAGAGAACTGCCACCACCGTCTTCGGCAGATATGAATGCCTTAAACCTATCCATCAGAAGGCTGACGCGTCGCGATCTCCGTCGCTCAAATACACGCGCTATCAAAAATGCGATCATGCGGAATCGGGGATCGAAAGTTTTCGCTCGCAATTTAGGAAGGCCTCATATCACCAAACTCAAAAAAGAGGATGGTAGAATCGTTACCTCTATGTTTGAGATACTCGATGAAGTTGAGCGTTATTACGAGCAATTGTACTCGTCGAAATCAGGGAAACCCAGCAAACCCAGAGCTAGTGACCAGCGCGCTCCTTTAATGCGCCATTACACCGAAGAGCTCCCTGATATTGACCTCGGTGAGATTAGGACGGCTTTGGAACAGCTCAAAAACAACAAAGCTCCGGGCGATGACGGAATTTCTACAGAACTCCTTAAAGCAGGTGGCACCCCAGTCCTGAAAGTGCTGACAAGCCTCTTCAATTCCGTTATCCACCATGGTAAAACCCCGGAAACGTGGAGCAAGAGTGACGTGGTACTGTTCTTCAAGAAGGGAGACCGAACTCTCTTGAAGAACTATAGACCGATCTCACTCTTGAGCCACGTATACAAGCTGTTCTCCAGAGTTCTGACGAATCGTCTCGCCAGCAGATTTGACGAGTTCCAGCCGTCAGAGCAAGCCGGGTTTCGATCAGGCTACAGCACCGTAGACCACATCCATACTGTTCGGCAGATAATACAAAAAACTGAGGAATACAATCGACCGCTGTGTATGGCTTTCGTGGACTACGAAAAAGCCTTTGATTCTATCGAAACCTGGGCGGTTCTGGACGCACTGCAGCGATGCCATATCGATTGGAGATACATCGAGGTGCTGCGAAGTTTGTACACGTCTGCTACATTGACTGTCCAAATCCAGAAGAGTAAAACCAAGGCGATCCAACTGCGCAGAGGTGTAAGGCAGGGTGATGTTATATCCCCGAAACTGTTTAACAACGCATTGGAAGATGTCTTCAAAACCCTGGATTGGACCGGCTTTGGAGTCAATGTAAACGGCGAGTACATCACGCACCTCAGATTCGCCGACGATATTGTAATCGTAGCAGAGTCGCTGGAACAGCTAGCCGAGATGCTGCAGAGCCTAGATGGATCTTCGCGGCGTGTCGGTCTCGGTATGAACTTGAGCAAGACAAAAGTCATGTTCAACGAGCATGTCATATCGGGACCGATATACGTGGACGGCACTCCTCTTGAAGTTGTTCGGGAGTATATATACCTAGGGCAAACTATCCAGCTTGGTAAAAACAACTTTGAGAAAGAGGCTGATCGAAGAATCCAGCTGGGTTGGGCAGCGTTTGGCAAGCTACGTCACATCTTTTCGTCGTCTATTCCGCAATGTCTAAAGACAAAAGTCTTTAACCAGTGCGTTTTGCCAGTCATGACCTACGGTGCCGAAACGTGGACACTAACAGTCGGTCTAGTCCACAAGTTCCAAGTCGCCCAACGTGCTATGGAGCGAGCTATGCTCGGAGTCTCTTTGAAGGATAAAATCAGAAATGAGGTTATCCGGAAAAGAACCGGAGTTACCGACATCGCTCGCAGAATTAGTACGTTGAAGTGGCAATGGGCTGGACACATCTGTCGAAGGACCGATGGCCGCTGGAGCAGACGAGTCCTTGAGTGGAGACCGCGGATCGGCAAGCGTAGAGTAGGGCGCCCTCCAGCTCGATGGACCGACGACCTAAAGAAGGTTGCTGGCTTCGACTGGATGCGGAAGGCGGAGGATCGAGAACTTTGGCGCACCCTGGGAGAGGCCTATGTCCAGCAGTGGACCCGAAAAGGCTGATTTGATTGATTGATTGATTGAACCTTTATAATACAATAACTTTTGTGTCTTAACACTTGCTTCCCCGGTTCCCTCCGCCTACCCTGCTATGTGCGGGATACAAAACAAGTAAATCAACAATTTCATATTGACAATAAAATTTATACAAAATCTAGATTTAATAACAATCACTCGCAAACTTAAAAAGTTAAAGAATTACATAATAGAAAAGCACCGGTGTTAAAATTATATTTTCAATTGGAAGTTATACAAAGCAAATTTCCACGCCCGTACACTCGATAGCTATCTACTACTAGGTGCCAATTAGGCTTTATTAGCATATTTCAAAATGTTCAATGTGAAAATATCTATGAGAACTATTGAAAAAAATAACTTTTATTTATTTGTTAATATAGAAATTATAGAAATGAGTGATTTGTTTGTTGTTGGTGACGTAGAATAAATGTTAATTATAGTCTAAATAGAGAACCAATGTCATGTCATAAGTGCAACGTTTGACTGTAGACACGATGGTTGTAGGGTCGATTTCGAATCAATGAAATTAATTATATTCATACCTTTCCGCAGAGTTGAATTTCACAACAGAACCACGCAATGCGGCGGTGCTTGTGGAACGGAGAGTGTTGTTTTCTATTTTTTAAGAATAACAGATTTTTTTTAAAGATTTTTTTAAAAATTATTTTATATTTTTTTTTTATCAAACAGGATGATATAGAAGATCTGCTACCAGGTGTCGTATACCACACTCAGCCTCTCATCCAGCCGTATCCGCCGCCGCAAGCGAAGGCGGAACAGCTTATAGGTGAACCAGATATACCTGTGGAGGCCACGTAAGTATTACTTAGAATAGGTACGCAAAGCTGGTATACGCTCAATATTCAGCCTAAAATCATTATGGATCTAACAATTGGATTTTCGATAAATCGAATATCTAACATATAAATATTTTTTCAATACGAACCAGTAGTTCCTGAAATAGCGGTTCAACTAAACAGATTATGTTTGGTTTAGATTTGTAATATTAGAAAGGGTTGTTAAAAAAGCTTATTTTAATCACCTTTTCTTGCGACTGACAATACCAAAATTTTTCATTAATTACCTACTTGACAGTGCTTTTAAGAACTTTTTATTTAAATAAAAAATATTTAGGTTTTGACATATGAAATTATACAATAAAACTCATGTTTTTCTTATATCGGTTGGAGGTACTGCAAAAATATACACAATAATATTGAGCGTGTATGAGCTTAATAATATAATAAAGCGATGATATAACGATTTTAAGCAATGTTATATAATTTTATTAAATAAATATTATGCTTAAAAATAAAATTAAAAAAATTTAAGCTAAAATAAATATATTCTATATTAAAATTTATATATACCTAACAGTTTCGCTTGCGCGTCGCTTTTACTGTGTATTATTAGTCTATAATAACATTAATATGGAAATTTTATTTGTATTATATTATATATCTTGTATTATTATTATGAAAAATAATATAAATTTATTTATATTTTTTATATATATTTATTACATTTTGTTTGTATCTTTTTATTTTTATAGATTGTTTTTAACTTCGTACTTTTCAATAAAAATGATTCATAATCAGTATTAAATTACCTGGCGTGAAATCTGATAATAATTTCAACTTATTTTTCCTTTTTAAGATATTATACTCCATTCTAAAAGCTATAAAAAGTACAAAAAGCAGGCAGCTTAAAATATTGTATACATTTTGCCGCTCTGGGATTACTCAAAGTTCAGGGAATGTTAGAAAATATAATATAAAAGAAATATAGCTGTAGTTTGAAAATACAAGAAATAATTTTAGTTGATACTTTAATTTATAATATATTTTTAAGGAATATTGTGAATTCGATTTATTTTATTTATAAACCTAAGTAATACTTAACATAATTATTAATCTGGTTAAATTAAAGCGACCTTCTTTCGCTCTTATATGAATGAATTGCTAATTTGTTTTTGTTGTGAACTAAATTGGCTTGTTATCTCTATAATGAAACACGTACTGAACAAACCTTATTAATGATATTTTATTTTCTTTTATTCATATGCCGTCTTTTTAAATAAAAATAAAAGAAAAATATTTTTAAATTTAAAATAAAAAAAATACTAGGCTATTTGTGGCGTACGGGCACGAGCGTGTGATTGTAACCTGTGTCACACGAGCGTGTGATACAAGTTTTGGGTTTTATTCCCACTCGAAGATATGAAATATTAAAATTTTAATTTCTTCGCTCTGGCGTCGAGGCAAAGCTGAGGTTCTGCCACTCAATGCCTCCAGAATCTAGCGGAAAATGGGGAGGGGAGTATCTTAACTCTAGGCTCCCTATGCATACCCTGCTACATGTGGAATACAGCGGGAAGCTGTAAAAGAATCTAAATTTATAGACTAAAAAAATATATAAAATTAAAATAAAGCTTAAAACCAACCTATTCGAGACTATTATAGCCATGTTAATTTATTGTTAACTATATATCGAAACAGTGACTGATAAATTTCTCGTCGGTTCTTCTCTACTTTCTGTAGGCCTGTTCCAGTTCTAATGTAACTTGACGATACTTTTATTGACCATTGGGTAAATTATGAATAAAGAATATTATGATTTTGGCTTTGAATGAGCTTATCTTTTCCTTGAAAATTTTCTTTCCCATGTTTCCGACAATGCTAGAGAATGCTATACATTATAAAATAAACAAATAAATAAATACATTAACATATTTGTCAGTTGGAGTTTTACTTAAAAACAAACACATTGTGTAAAAATTATGATGCAGTAAAAATATCTTATAGTTTTTTTACTAATTTGTTTACAGAACATTCATTCAAATCCTGATGAAATAATTCTGACAGTCTATTAATACCAACCAGTCATGATAAATGTTATTTAATGAGTAATGAATTCTCATCAAAAACCCCAGCCTTCATAATACATCAGTAGCTATTGATTACGTTTTATATAAAATTAAATGTACGCGAACAAAGTAATAGTAGCCTATTTGTACAAGAGGCTTATCGATGCTTACATAGAAAATAGAACATTGTTAGTACTTTTGATAAATTACTATATTTCTGCTAAATTAAACACAGAAAGTTCTTAGAACTTGACTTCAATAGCGTTAAAATAATAAAGCCATGAATATAAAAAAAGATCAAATAGAGAACGACGAAACAGGGACAGCGTTTGGCTGTAAGTGATAGTTGTGGATGAAGAGGTCTTCCTCCCGGCTCTCGGCTTAGTTTAATTTCCCTACTTTGAATGAAAACCGAAACGCGGCGTTGAGTTCCGCCCCTCAACAAGGAATGCCTCAAATTGGGTTGGAAAGCAGAGAATAGAGTGTCATAACTCCTTGTCTAAGCTGAAAAAAATATAAAAAATACGATATTAAGTTATCTAAAATCTAAGAAATGAATAGTAAATAAACATATTGTATATAAACAAAAGCTCGTTACATAAATATTATAGCTTATGCGTAGGGGCATAGTTACTATTGTTATAAATAATATATTATATTCTTACCAAAGTTAAAATGCTTAATTTTTTATTTTTTATACTTTAATTTTGTATGGAATTTCATTGTAAGTTTGTTAATATTAAAGATGCATGTATTTTTATAACGGTATAAACTGTTTGATGTTTACTTCCATTAATAGATGACCCAAACAAAGTTAATTTTATTTGTGAATGTAATTTGAATAGAACAATATAATTAATTGTGTAGGCAAATACGTCATTGGTTGGTTTTATTAGAACAAGGCTTCAAAACTTTATCTAAATTTAAATATTTATACATACTTATATATGTATAAGTATAGTTAATAAAAATAACGAATATCCTAAATTCGTCATTAAATAATACTTTTATAACTATTTTAATGATTTTAAGAATAGAAAGTGCTTGAAATAATTTATAACTGTATTTTTACTATTTTCTTTTTTAATTTTTGTATTTGGTGATGATAATTCTTCTTTTAACCCCTTTTGAGTGGTATAGGACAGTAGCAATTTTTCACATCTTTATTTACACTTTACTATTATATACTTGTTATTATTTTGTTCCTATTAAATTTTATTTCTTTTTTATATAACTGTAAGCATTTTTATATATATTTATAATAATTTATATTTTTTATTTATAAATATAAATTTTAAGTAATGTTTTGATCCTAAAGAGCTCAGAGTATTTTGTTGTTGTTTTCAGCAATTACAAAATATTCTTTGCGTGTGGCTGGTTGTATGTAAGGTATTGTACCTTGGCCAGTATTTAAAGGTTCACTTTTGAATTCAGAACAACATCACATTATAACAAACGTCATACCACTTCATACACGTCCTGTGGCTGTTGTTCCCTTTCATTTCGAGCTTACGATTTTATAAAGCAATGTCTTCAAGCCATTTTTAACCTTATTTTAAATGGTTTAAGGACTAAGCTTAATCACTAGATTTGATATACCATGTTTCTCTGTTTAAAGATAGATAGCTACGAAGAGAACTAATTCATACAAATATGAAACATAAATTTAGCAAGATAAAAGTCAATTTCGTATGCGCACTTTAATATTTTCGCAAGAACCCTTCAGTTCATTACCTGTCATAGACCATTACTTTCTCTAAGATTATACGTTTTTCAATTCTATGCACTGCACAATAAAGTTTGTTATTCCTTGCACATATTACACTACTATCTAAAGTTTGTCTATTTTTTTGTTACGCTTCGAAACACTTTTCCAATACTCTTAAGATACTATACATCTGCACTGACACCTACGAAGTTATTTTTTTTTCTTCAATATTGTCCGCAGAGTTGTTATTTTGTTAATTCTGTTTAAAATTAAGTTTACAGGTTAATTGGACGACACATACAGACACACTGGTGCACATACTTCTACATATACCAGCCAGATCTATTAGGATTGGTAGTTTCTATATAATTTTCGAAACCCCTCGCACCTAGCATGTGTTATCATGTGTGGAACCCTAGCAATGATAGAATTGAATGAACCACAATATCAGTTCGCAATAGATATATGTTAAATTTAAATAAAAGAAAAACAATATATGTAAAAAAACAATATGGAACATACAAAATCGTAGTAAAAAATCGCATCCCACGTTCATGCACGTCGAATTTACATAAAAATAAAAAAATATATAAACTAAACAAACTGTTTTATACTCATAGTTACATCAAAGACGATGAATGGAGTCCATGCAGCGTCACTTGCGGTGAAGGCTGGAGGAAGAAGGAAGTGCATTGCAAGATCTTCCTAGAGTTCAGTAGGACGATAGCAAAATTACCAGATAGCAAATGTATGGGACCGAAACCTACGGAAGAAACTGAAAGATGTGTAATGGAGCCTTGTTCCATGGCGTACGGGACTTCCTTCGGTGATTCGAGTGCCCCTGCTTATGGAACGGGAGACAGGTATGGTTTATATTTAGTGATTAATTATTTGAAAAACAAATGTGTTAGTGTATAAATGTACGTCCTAATTGTCTATATGAAGACTATTATTAGAAATAATTAATACCGTTACATAAACTTTTCCATTTTCTTTATTTACAATTATTTACATCAAGTAGGAACAATAATTAATTAGAAAAAAACGTTAAAACGAAAGCTTAGCCCTAAAAGTACTCAAAAGATTCTGTAACACTCCATTATTAATAGATTCGTTTACAACATCATTTACTCTAAATGCTAACAAATTACCTTCGCCTATTATCGGCCCTACATCAATTCGTTGATCAGTATCAGGAATAAAATCATGATTTTCCAAAACACTTTCACTTTCAGGAGTTATACTAACAATCCTAAGTTCCACTAAAGCTATTAATAGACCAAAAGGCAACATTTCTTGAACATCTTCTAGAAATTTCTCTCTAGGGTAAACCGAATTCGCTTCAACGTTAAATTGTTTTAGAAATAAACTGAACGTGTCGTAGTAAGATATTTTGAGTTCTTCAAAATATTCAGATCTAAATTCGGAGTCTGTACAGATGTATAAAAAGTATAGGACGTCTGTCAAAGGGTTTGCATAGCGCATCGCCTGGAAGTCCAAAAAACATAATTCTCTTTTTGACCCCTGAAAAAATAATACACATTAATAACCAAGATAAAACAACAACTTACATATTTTTATTTAGGAAACGATAAATATGAAAAATAAATAACATGTGAAAACTGAGTAACATAAGAACGAATCATATTTCAATTAATAATAATTACTAACAGAAAACAGAATTTACACAATCTCGCATATATGGATAGGCAGAAGAAACAGAATTTTAAGACATTCTCCTCCTCTCCTCCACTTTTCATCATAATTTGTTGAAAAAAATAACTAACTGACATAATTTACATTTTAAGCTTCTTCTTCTATTTTATCAACACAAAGGATCTTTATATTTATTTCCAAATAAATGTAAAGATTACTCGTTTATTGCTGTATTTTCAGAATTATTTAGAAAAGCTAGAATTCGATTTAATCATTTATTACAAAATAATCAGGATAATAATTATCGTATAATAACCGATAACGACTACTATTTATCAACTATTGTATATAATACAAATTAAAATACTTATTATATAACTCAAGCACAAATACCTACCTCATTTTTAAATAATATATTGTTGATCCAACAGTCACCGTGGCAAAACACGTTATATTTTTTAGGTTCTGTATACATTTTAAGCAAATCTAGGAGGTCACCTTTAACTTCTTCTAGTTGTTTCCTGACTTCTGTATCTAATATGAGGTTGACGGACATTTGAAATGATTCTTGAAAATAATTTCTCAACTTGGTATGTTTAAGGAAATTATCTTGAAAAATAAGATCTCTGAATAAATCTCTAATATTTCCAAAATTTTCGTCCGTTCTTTCAAATACAAATGATAAAGCATGAAATTTTGCTAATTCTGTTATAATTAATTTTACTTGGGGATAGTCTAGTTTCTCGTACTTGACTAATTTGGTATCTATTTCAAAGCCACTTAACAATAGATCTTCTAAAATTATCACTTCATTATTCTTCGATGTACTTGAAAATACACATTTGGGTAGAACAACTCGGTCTTCAGCTTTGAAGTTATCTTGTATTATATTATATTTATCTATAATATGTTCGTATGCATTTACTTCTCTTTTATGTAACTCTCGGAACAGCTCTTGTCTTGTTGTATTGATGAGAGTTTTGACAATAACACTAATATTTTTGACACTACCTTTATGAATAACACTACAACTCCCTTTTAGGGAAACTCTAAATACATTCGCGATGTAATTCTCTCCTTTGCCATCCAATATATCAACGTGATACGTAAAATCTTTAATTTCGTTTATTTCCGCCACAGTTTCTATACAATTGTGCAATTCGATGCAGTTAAATTCGTCCGGTTCGCTTATATTTACGTCTAGAGACATTTTGTTAGCACTCGCGTGTGCACCGTGACATTACCTAATATCACTTTGTATGAATTTTTGCGTGATAATGCCCTGATAAGATAATTATCCTTATCGCTTTATCGAGCTATGTTATAAGTTAAACGCTATGATGTTAGTCATTTGTCCTAATCAGACAGTTATGATAACAATTTGATATTTTTTCGGTATTATCAAACTGAATTTATGGCACTTTTTGTTAAATAATTTATTCCCATATAATTTTAGTAACAAAAATATTTCCCAGCAGATCTCTAATATTTGGAACGTCAAGTAATATTAGAGTGGCGCCGGGCTCTCCCGGCAAGTCGTATTCTTGGAAGGAAAAAGGTTATACGAGCTGCAGTGCGTCATGCTTAAGCGGAGTTCAGGTAAAGTATTAGTATTAAATAAGTAATATATTGAATTGATCGTATTGGAGTGAGACGGCTTTTGAGTTCAATCTCAACTCAAAGTTATGTATTATTTTCATTCCCTCGCACAGGTAAGCACGACGGTGAGTTTTGCCACTCAACTCGTGATGTTTCTAATTCAGGTGGAAAGCCGAGAATTAAATCTCTTTGCCTAATAGAGAACATAAAAAAATAACAAATAATATCTGTCTTTTGACTATCAAAATGAAATGCATTTAGCTCTAAATCTCTAAGATATTTATAAAAACATACATTTCACTGCTTAAAATCATTTTAAAAGTTGAATATATCAAAAACTCAATTAATTTTGTAATTTTCAGTATATGAATATAAATAGGTTAGGCATCATCCTTATGCATATTATGAATAAGTAATTTTCTTATACGTATAAAATTTACAATTTGGTACAGGAGTTTTCTTGTCGTCTACTAGTAGCTACAATGTATTACCTTAAAGGAAAACTATTTTTTAAGCAATTTTTTCTTCGTAAAGTTAAAGACTTAATATCAGACAGAGATGTGGTCAAACACAAGCCTAATTTGTTATATTAAAATATATTTTTTATTATCTCTTTAGGAACTAATAATACAATGTGTAAGAGACGAAGATGGCAAAAACGCATCCCCCTACATGTGCGATCCGCACACGAAGCCAGAGAACAGAGTGAGGACCTGCAACGATCACCCCTGTCCACCTCGGTAAGCTGTGTTGTTGTTTGTAAGGTTGCAGATTACTCATAGTAAAATATATATTACTAGCGGCCCGCTCGCGGTTTCACCCGCGTGAACTATGTTATTATTAATTTCTGTCTCCATGACTACGTCCTAGTGACGTCTATGCAAAATTTGAGACTCCTAGCATTTGTAGTAACGAAGTTTCATACAAACTTTCGACCCCAAAAACAACCCCTTAGAAATCGAATATTTCAAATTCCCGTCTTAGCGAGCACCTACGTCCTAGAAGTAACTCCTATGCAAAATTTGAGATTCCTAGCACTTGTAGTTTCTAAGATTTCGTGATGAGTGAGTGACCTTTCGATTTTATATATATAGATTACCTTATAAATAATCTGTAACGTTTTCTACTTTGATGAAAACAAAGGGTGCTTGTCTGCCTGTAGCATCGTAGCCCCCAAACTAGTTATTTTGATTTAGTGTCAATTTTTATACCTCAAATTTGTTTTATGTTTCAAAAATATGTCTATTTGGTTTTTTTTAGTTTAAGTCACACCTACATATACAAACTAGGCGTAATACTAAAGAGTAAAGAATCCCATGGTACCCTTATATACTTTACATCACAATGAGGATAGAACAAACACTGCGAAGCAAAAATTAAAAAATATATATAATTTAAATCGTCTAATATTTCAAATTCTATTGCTTTTTCAAAAAAACTACTAGTAAAACTACTAACTACTGCTATATTCTACACTTTTGTAACCGCGGACCGGAAATCGATCAGAACAGTAAATTTGAAAACCAAATCATAACTACATTTCAAATAACTCAAAACTTATTTCATATGAAAGGTACTTTTACTACTATAGTAATAATACCTATAGAAATACAAATAGATGAAAAAAAGTATATATATTTACTACTATAAGTTTGACAAACTTTTATATACAAAATTAATTAAGAAAAAAATAAAAATAGATTTATATTTAGCTTCGCGGCTAGATTATAAATTGTTTTACTTTTTTTACATAGACATTTTTTTTTGTTCTTTTACAATTACGAAAATGTAAATGTAAAGTTTCCTTTCCATGATTCCGTTCCGTAACACTTTTGTAGCCGCTAACCGGAAATCGATCAGGCAACAGTAAATTTGAATGCCAATCCATAACTAGATTTCAAATAACTCAAAACTTATTTCACAGCAATCGTACTTCTATTGGTATAGTAGTACTACTACTGTAGTATTATAACTTTTACTTCTATACAAGTAGTTCAGAAGTTCATAGCAAGAAATTTAATATACGTTACGGCGTACTTAGCGTTCAATTTCCTTTTCATAGGAAATTTGTTATTTTATAGATATTATGTGATTGGAGCCTAAAGCTCAGTGGCGTACATTTTTTCCAATAATGTATTTTTTTTCCAGTTACACTTTTATTTGTGATGTTATTGGAATTTAATACGAAAAATCTATTTAGGCTTCCAAGCTAGTATGATATATTTGGTAGATAATAAATTTCATATTATATAGCACATATTAAAAAATACATAAGTACACATTTTTTTTGTTGTCCACAAAATTCTGGAAAACCAAAACTCTAATTAAAATGACCTAACAAGGTTACCTTTTTGAACGAATTCAATGTTTCAATATTTTATTTTATATATTTGTCAAGAATAATATGAGCATTCTTAAAGACCGATATAATATTAACATATTAATGACATATAATATACATTATTAATATTATTTAATACAATATTTAATAAAAGACAATTTAAAAAATCCTGTAATTTGAATTGTCTAAAGGCTTATACTAAAGGTATATTAATAAGTACATAAATATGTATTAGAAAAATATATATTTGTTTCATAATAAAAATTAAAGCTAATGAGGAAGTTTTTTTTTTTAATTATTTAAACATTATCAAAATGTTTATCATGATTTCAAATTTTTCGATTTTTTCGCGCTAACAATAAGTCGTCAAATATAAAGTTATAGTACTATAAAATGGTACCTTTATTCCACATGGTCTCTGCACCTATTGATCGATGTGAAATCTGGCACACGGATAGCTTGTGACAAGGAGACGGATTAGATTACTTAATGTCCTGATCGACCTACTTCCTTTAGGTCTTTCTCTTATTTGTGCTATGGATTTAAGAATAAATTGGAAAAAATGTATCCATGGCATATGATTTTCTTGATCTATTTTTAAAAAAGTATTAAAATTTATTAGTTTTGTATGTTTTTAATATATTACACATAGGCAATTTGTTCCTTGCTTTTGTGAACAATTATTTAAGCATTTGAAAATATAATTTTAAGACAACTGATGTGTGACCACATAACTACTGAACTGACAAATAAAAATAAAATCATTACTAAAACCAAACTTTTTATTAAAAAATATATACAATTTCGAGGTAATCTTATTGTTTAAGAAAAAACCTATATGAAATCTTTTGTAGCTTCACGTTGTCCCTCATACAGCCGAGTAGGCAGATGAAACTGCTCGTGAAGACAAATCACTGCCCTTGCACCGCGGAATTTGAGACACGGCGTGTTAAGGGGCAGAACTCAACGCCGCTCTTTGTATTACCAGAGCGGGTAAATAAAATCAATTAAATTCTCCAAGTAAGAATCAAACCCACAACCGTCGCGTTTACAGTGTGTTGCTTGTTTAGGACTGAAAACCCCTACAATTAACAATTTTTATATCAAATATCTAAATCAAGTGCCTACGTTATTTATTTTTAGTGCATTACAGGTACATAGTTGGACTGAGCTCAATTTATACTTTAACACGTTTATACAACGTTAATGACATAAAATTTCTTACAATTTTAAACTTTATGCACATGAAAATAAAATCTAATTTATAACAAGAAAAAATAATTTGAAATTTCATATTAAGTCTAGTATTTAAAGAGCGCATAGCGCTAAAACTACTTTTACAGTCAAATTTAAAAATTAAGATTTATATAGTTTTTTTGTTTGTTATATTACAAAATGCACTTTAACTTAAAACTACCATAAAAACGACAGTTAAAAGTCATACATAGTATTTTTTTTTTACTTTTTTCGAATATAGTAGGTTTTTTAAAAGGAATTCAGTGCTAAGATACTTCTTTCTCCATGGACTGCCCCAGTTTTCTCTAGTCTATTCTGTTCACATCAAACAAAATATTAAATATACTATATCCCCGAGTGGAAATCGAAACTGATAATGATATATTTCAAATATTAACGTATATCATTTATAACCAACAGATGGAACTATACGGATTTCTCGCAATGTACCAAATCGTGTGGCATCGGCATTCAGACGCGAGAGGTTACTTGCATACATGAGGTAAGTAGATGACGTAATTATACATTTGTCTTAATGATTTGTGATGCCCATATGATTTTATTGGGAGGGCCTCAGGTTAAAATCCCATAATGAAGAAAATTCTTTTTTGTACACACATAAATAAAGAAATATTTTTAATATTTAAACTAATTATTTCTGTTTTTTAATTTATCAAATAAAATCTACTCTCTATGCTACACAAAAATCAAATTTAATTTAAAACTAATATTAAAAAACACGTATTTTATACACTATAACTCAACACGAAAAACATTTCTAAATTCTTTTTCTAACATTTCTAAACTCCGCCAACAAAATAATACATAATCGTCGTACAAATTGCAAAGTGGTTGCGATGCAACTTGAAATCCTTTAAAATTTTCAGGTGCTCGCATTCACGCTGATTTTTAACGTCAGCTGTTTTATAAGTGCTAGAACTACATTTTACGAGACATATTTGGTTATATTTCGTTTGTTGGTATTTAGAATTTTTATACTTATATTAAATGTCTACATATAATATATTGTTTTAAAAGTTAATTGTAGTAGTATAGTATTTTTAACTGACTTCTGGAAAAAGAGGACTTTTTTATGTTTGTTAGCTCAGACCTTTGACTGGGTGAATCGATTTTGTTAATTCTTTTTTTATTTGAAAGCTCATAAAATTAAAAATCATCAGGTAACCCGAGGCGGCACGAACACGGTGGTAGTACCAAACAGTATGTGCCCGCAACCGCCGCCGCCCGACAGGCAGTACTGCAACGTCCTGGATTGTCCCGTCAGGTGGCATACTGGAGAGTGGTCGAAATGTTCCAAGACCTGCGGCGGTGGAATGAAGCAGAGAGAGGTTTGTAGTGGGTTCGATGTGTTTACAGATGGCGGTTGAATCTAAAATGAAAGCGAGAAATTTTTATTTGCTTAAAAATTTTGAGTATTTCAAAGCAGATGACAATTAAAAGATAGACAGATGTCCCTTTCCAAAATTTACATTTTAGTTGCGCGAGTTGAAATATTTATTGTGAAAACTTTATTGAGAAATATTTATTTTGAAAACTTTTTGGGTTCTATAATATTTTAATAATTTTCTTACTTCCGTTCTGGATTAGACATAGTCTAGTAGTTGCACTTAATTTAATGATCATTAGATAATTTTAAAAGGCAGCATATTATTAATTTTACGAGTACTAAATTATTCAATAACATGAACTTCGTGAAACCATTGTGGCGCAGTAGAACAGCATCTAACTGTAAGCACGGTGGCTGTGTATTCTAATTTCGTCGATTTGATTTCCCGTTAGTGTAGATAAAGTGAGGAGTAAGGATAAAGTAAGTTCCACCACATCACGCAGAGTGTCTCGAAAATTGGACGGAAAAAACAGGAATGAAATATCTTACATTAGGATCTCTTTCTCTTTTCTATGTTATACTGCTAAAACATTTTGTAACACAATTGCAATAGATTTCTATGAGAAATCTATCTCATATGAATTTATAATATTACAATTAAAATTCCACCACCCGTGGCCGTCACTCGTGGCCTCGATATTAATGCAAATTAATTTTACAAAGCCTTCTTGACTTACAAGCTTTTGTAGAACTCAATGAGACTTACCAACAACTTATCTAATTTCGTATAGAGTCGCCAGAGGAATACATTTTGAAGAATATTTAATTAATATCGCCAACATTTATTTGAATATATTATTTCGTTATTCGTTATATATTTGAGCTAGAAATTGTTATTTTCAATTTTGTTTAGTCGTATCTTAAATTTAAATAACTTCTTTAAATATCTTTGATTTACATTACAATTTTACTTTTGGTATTTTGGTTATTTTTTGATAAAGGTTGTTATTTATGAACATTTTGCTCGGTAGTGAGTATTACTAATCCAACCAAATGGCGGGAGGTCACTGGTGTGGTCTGCGACCGCAGAATACCGCCCAAACTCAAGGGGCTGATATACAAGAGCATCATCCGACAGGTTCTTTTATACGGCAGCGAATGTTGGCCGGCACTATCTCGGCACACTCAGGAGCTTCACGTCACGGAAATGAAGATGCTGAGGTGAATGTGCGGCGTAACGCGGTCTGACCGCATACGCAACACATTCATTCGAGGTAGTCTTGGGGTCCGTGACGTAGCGGATAAGCTCCAAGAGCGTCGCTTGAGATGGTTTGGCCACGTTACGCGCCGGCCTAAGAACTATGTCGGACGCAAGTGCCTTGCTATACTAGTTCCTGGGGCGCGACCTCCCGGACGCCCAAGGAAGCGCTGGTTGGATGTCGTGATGCAGGACATGAGAGCCAATGGTCTAACCACCGAGGACGCAAAAGATCGTGCAAAGTGG